>CALNHX010010632.1:0-38579 GCA_940337035.1 Agriotes lineatus
CCTCCTGATGAGTTTCGTGTAGTGTTTATAGTCTGAATTTTGGTATGTAAATGATACTTCTCTTGGGTAGAAATTTAAGGTGAAATTTTAATATGAGATTTCCATCGCTGAGTTCCACTGCCCCGCAAGATTTCCACCGCTGATTTCTGTTGCTGACTTCTAATTGGCTTGGATTTTCATGTCGAGTATACAGTAGGTTAAGATTTTCCTGAGCTGTAAACTGAGTTCGTCGCCGTTGTATCCTGTATGTGGCTAATGCAAGTCCCACATAGAGGCGTCGCAAACATTGTGAACTTCTTCAGGTGCTGTATGATAATGCTGCCCTTTCGTTAAAGTTCGGTTGAAAATTCGCTCCATTTATCTTTGCCTTGCTTTGTAGCGTTTAGATGTACAATTAATTTTAATGTGAGCTTTAAACATTATTTTAAAAGTATGTGCGTTGCGTTCTACACAGAACACAATAAGACTTTCTTACGTTAGAGGTCATATCTAATAATAATAAAAATCAGTCGAAGGTGTGCTGATTGCAGAGCTAAAGAGAAATCGGAACGAAGAAATATTGTGTGATCACCTTGCAATGGGGTTGTTTCCCATCGTTTCATAAACCTTAAGTGTATACAAAAGTGTGTATTTTTTATTTTGCTACTTATTTTTCTACACACAATTATTGTTATTAATATTATAATTACTTAAAGTGCAATTAAAATAAATGAAATTCCATTTGTGGAAAGTGGCATATAATTTTCCCAGAGTACTTTTAGCGACTGTCATACTGTTTAATTTCTTTTAATAAAGAACGACATTTCTACGAGAAACTACTAGTCATGCCATTTGTGTGTTTTTTATTTAGTAATACTAATTACCTAACCATATAATTGTTAACATGACGCTGAAATTTTATATTTAACATTACATTTTCATTGCAAGTAACTTTTTCTCTTTAGCTATTTTCATATGTTCTTAATTTCTAAACAACCTGTGTATCGAATATCAAACTTCTCCATGGAACTGCGGTTTTATAAAAAATTACTTTTCTACGAAAAATAAAAAAAAAATCTTGTAAATTCAACCAGGGGACATATTGTATTTTATTGTGCATTTGTATATTGAAGTGTTTGAAATAAACTTCTCAGGTAAATCAGATTAATTGTTTCAGCAATAATTTCTGTTTTCTGAAATATAAAAATTATAAAAAAATCGCAAATATTTTTTTTTCATATGCTTATTCCTTGGGTAATGAGGGGATAAATAAAGAAAGCATTAGCAGACCTGATCTTTAGTTTCAGCTACAACAGTTAGTCAGTTAGTGATCATCTGAATTCTCAGATTTAAAAATAATTGAATATGATTCATATCTAACTCCAACGAGGGAAAAATTGGAAATAGAATTATTTGCAGTGCAACCAAAGAAGTTGCAAGAGTGGGTATATTAGTCCACACAGTAAGTTATCTACTCGAGAGTCTTCTACTAAAAATACTGTACTCTCAGAGGCAAAATAAACTGCAAGCTGAACAAGATTTTCTAAGGACAAACAACTGATACGTTACAAGTGGTGTAGAATCCACCAGGTTTGATATTTTAGCATAGAATGCGATGTCGATTGAAAGAAAAATAAAACTGCGACCCTTTCCAACAACCTGCACCTTTAAGAAAAATATAGCCACAATCTAAATTCAATATGCAAAGTAAAGATAATATTTAAACATTCGAATGTAACCAATCTAAAATTTTATTGGACCGATCGATATAGCCACGTATAATAAAATACGATTAATTCTCCAAAACACCCCAACTTAAAATCCAGGATAGTTCAGAGTGCTCATAATATAGGAAAATGACAAAACTTCAATCCGAGAGAATGATGATGTATTCCTACAGCTGCAGCACCTTCAGCAAAACTGCATTGCTGCATCCTTAAATAGTGATGCATTTGTCTGGTTTCCCAATGTACTTGTACATAATGGTACTTGGAGTTCTTTATTGTTGCATTTCACCCTGGGTTTGCGTCCCGGTTGATATCGACCTGGTTCTGACGCGAGCATGACGCAAAAGGGTGAGCCCCTTCCCAGCCAAATATTGCCTCCATAGGGATCCCCTTGCATGCTGCATGCACTCCTGATTCCCGATGCACTTCCAATATAGACAAGCTTCTGCTTGATATGCGCCCGCTCTGGAAGGACGCCGATTTATATGCCAAGTGGCGAAACTGCTTAGGTTTTCCAATACCCGGGAGTGTATTCCCAGAGAGGAATTCTTTCCGGCCTTTGTCCTGATCCTTTTCAAGGATAACCGTATCGATATTTCATAATTTATTTAACAAAGGAGATAGCGAGATAATTTCTCTCGGCGAATAAATTACTAATGAATTAGAAGACGAGGACCATGCAGAAATGTGAATTTAGAACTTAAGCCTTTTATTCGTTAAAATGACAGCGAGTCCGTAGGACGAGTTATATTGTCTTGTATTGGGATTATTACGAAATTATACTCTTAAATCATTATATATTATTAGGAGTACTACAAATGATATTTTGGAAGAGAATATAATGATTTAAAATATATACCAGAAAGAGTCCAATACTATTTTATTAAGTGAGTATCAATGCTAATGATCAATATTTGTCCTAAACACACTTACTGTTGGTTTTTGTGCTTAAAACGAAAGAGCTAAGCTAGAAAAATCAACTAACATATCTAAATTACTTCGTACTAAACCGAAAATCGCTAGTCGCTATATTGTCAGCATGGTAGAAGGTCCTATCAGCAAATGCCCTAAATTTAAGACATGATGAATGGCCCAAAATTCAGCGAATTATATTCTCGAAAATATAAAACAATATACGACGTCGACAATACAGGCTCTTATCAATACTTTCTTGACATGGAGCGATTTTTGATAGGTGCTTACTGGGACAAACACTTTCTTCATAACTTGTTGAACCACTGTTTTTAATGTGATATAGCCGGCATCATCCCTTGTTATACACATAATAGTACCATATGTACGACGACTTTGGCTAAAGAGAATTCGCGAAGCATACGGAATCTAATTACTACGCAGCCTAGATGTTGGAAATCGCTTTAAAATTGAGTCGGAGATTTACCAACACCGTTAACGCAAAACGCGTAAGTTGCATTTCAGATTTAAAAGTAATAAGAGATATAAATGTGCATCAGCATCCATCGATAGCTTTAAAAGCACCTTCTTTGGACCAAGATTTGAACTGGCAACCTCTGGCTTGGATGTCTGGCTGTGTGCCGCTACGCCATTTTGACGGGGTTGTTAAACGACCGCTTAACATCTATTACCGGTAGCCCGAACAAGTATCGACAAAAACATATAAAAAGAGACCAATTTCGACCAAAAGTTTTTCAATTCTAAGCATTAAAATTCCACTCAAAATGGTGACAGGTTACGTGTTTTTGAGTTACCGTATTTATCTTCATCGGGCGTGGCATACTCGGATTTTCTTAACTTTCTGTCTTTACTTCACGAAAGCTATGTAGCTACATGAGAACTTTTATATAACTTTAAATTGGTTGCGATTGATTGAAAGATTATTACAAAAATTAGAAATTTGTAAAAATAGTAGAGGTAGAAAGAAAATCTTCAGCAGGTTGTGCTGAGGTAGTTTTCAAGTTTAACCTTAGTAGCACGCAAGCAAGTTGTGAGGCCTACAGTAAATCTTTTGCTCTACACAAGTGAAAAGAGCCGCAAACAAGCGTATGAGAGTAAGCAAACGCTTTTTCCGGGTGTACCGCCAAGTACACAATTTTGTGACGTATTCCAAGGTACATACATTCAAACCGGAGGACGGATTTGAGAAATTCGAGTACGCCATTACGTCAAATGTGAGCAACAGATGACAGCAATCCGGGGTGTACAGAATCATGCGTTGTATCGTCCAGAGTTAATGACGTAATCTAAAATATATGAATTCAACAGTATGGTAGAATCTTTTCGAGTCAACGCAATAAAGTTCAAATGCTAGAAGCTTTTGCAAACGGAAAAGGATGTGTTTCGTGAGCGAATAATATGTGTGTAGCTCGCGCTAAAGTTAATACAGGGCCGGACTTAAACAGTATGGTCTTCAGGCAATTTTAAAATTGCGTTTTATCAAATACATCTTGACATTGTCGCTTTTGAAAGACAATGATATCAACGTTAGTTTTGATAATTGTATCCGTTGTTAATGTCTATTTGAATTATGCCTGCGAGTAGCCTCAAGATATCTCGCACGTAGATTATTTAATGATGTAAACTTGTCTTCTTTACTCGATGTATGTTTATATGTATCTTATTTACATTTTTATTTGTGTTGTAAACTCAATAGATGGTGTGAATAAATTGGTTTTTTTTTGTACGGTGTTTAAAGTTAAGTTTCAGCTGACAAGAGACGATCAGATTATTTTCTTGGCATACGGTGATCCTCCATAAGTCTCTAAGTGTTATTAAGGGAGTTTCATGCACACTGAGCTAGCTAAGGCGGCAAAAAGGGCACGTTTTTATTTAAATATTGAGGGTCACAAGACGTCTTCCTCAGATTTGACGTATCCACGCGAAGAAGGAACAAACGCCATATTTAAGTTTGCTGCTCAACTAAGTGGCTGAACAAATTCCGAATTTCAAAGAATTGTTACCTCTTATACACAATAACTCTACAATACAACAACACAATGCCCGCAGTGCTAACAAGGCTGGTAAACTATAAACAAGTCTCTGTCGCCGAAAGGGGTAGCATGGGAGTATACGCTCGCGATAGCTCAAGCCGCAGATGGGAGTGGGTTCCAAAGAACACTAAGATTACCTGATATTGAAGGTTCAAAAGGGCACCACGCCGTTGTCCAGCTCCAGTAATAATACTCCCTGATGAAACTCGTAACGGCGAACCTAAATAAGCAGAGACACTGCGCAGCATTAAATAAAAGGCCAGAGGACATTACTTCACATATAATACAGAAAGTGTTTTATTAAATTTGATGCAGCATGTATATAATAAAAAGACAGTTATGCGATTCATTGGTAAATACAACCCAATTTCAAATATATAAGAAAATGGAATTGAGATTTTACTTAAATAGTGATTTTTAATTTAATAAGTAAATTAAAGTAAAACATATACAAATGTAAGGACATATAAATATACATTCCCGAACGTCGTTGTGGCACATGGCTATGTTGTTAATGAATAGTTGCTTTCACTACTCTTTTGAGCGCGATCTATACCGAAAGGTACCTTATTAGACACATACAAGCAATCCAGTGAGACAAATGTCTCATTTAAAAAAACAAAAAAGACCGTTTTTCAAATAGAACGCGTATTAAATAAAAACTTTACCCAGACCTGGAAGGTGTCAAAGTGGTTGCCTAACCGATCGACGTTTTAAGGCGCAGAGGGTCGCAGCTCCGTTTGGCTGCTGAAACATTTTTATTTAATACGCGTTCTATTTGAAAAACGGTCTTTTTTGTGATTTCTCGAAAACCGGAAGTGTCACGTAACCGAAATTCGGTTCCTGACCTGACATGACCATTCCAAACATATAACTTTCATAACTTTTTTCTCTATCTCTTACGGTTTGGCTGCTGAAACAGCGTCCCGGACGGACGGACGGACGGACAGACAAGTCTATTAGATAAAGGATGTTTAAAATGGCACTTCCAGTAAGCCTACAGGCTTGTCAGTGATTCGTACGTGTGTCAGCTTAGACTCCTTCAAGTCACAATATGAACCATAGAATTAAATGATGAATTACAGTTAACAGTTCAAATATAGCATTACATCAATCCTTCAAAAAGCAAAATGAAGTTCACAATATGAACCATGAAATTAAATGATCAATTACAATTAATAGTTGCAAATATAGCATGCATTGCATGAATCCTTCAAAAAGCAAAATTTAATTTTCACATCGAATCTAAACCACATTCAAATTTTTACACAGTTAAACTTAAAAGAAGACATCGATATATTTGATCTGAACTCGAAGCTACAATTCAAGGCACAAACGGAACATAACAAAATCCCAAATGAATCTTCGAATCGTTTGAATCATGTACGATATGGGCGAAGCAAATCAATAATTTTACAATCTCGAAGGCCACGGCAGAGGGACAGCAGGATAAAAAATAAAAATACAGCACCTGCATAAATTCGACTGGTAGCACTTCTACGTATGGTGCAGATACCATGATGCTGACAATTTCCACCTATGCTCTTCGGAAGGGCTGAGAGCTACAGTTTTGCAACTTGTAACATAAATAGCTATTGAAAATAGTGCAACTTGATCTTCTAATATTTTAAAATAGGTACGGACGATACTAAAAGGTCCCAAAACTGCCAAAAATAGTTTCAATTATCAAAACAGTAACAGAGAGAGCAACACCGCCACCGTTACAAAATTGCAGTTTATTTATTTATTTATTTATTATATTCAGATAAGGGCTGAAGACAAACGTCCTATAATGCCCAAAGAAACAAATTACTACAATTGGCAGCAATGGTATAAAAAATAAAAATTTAAAAAAAAAATAATACAGTACAATTTAAACAAGCATAATTGACATAATATATTATAGATTGTCGTACTTGTTTTTGAAAGTATTAATTGATGGCGCACACACTACATCGGCTGGCAAGTTGTTCCAAGGGTCGAAGATCCTGTTAGGTAGGAAATGTTGTCTTGTCCTGGTTTTGAAATTTTCCTTTCGTAATTTAAACTCATGACCGCGTAGTCGATCGTCTACGTTCAAAATATACAAATGAGAAAGGTCAATTGAGAACAGATTGCGAAGAATTTTGTACGTAACTATTAGATCACCTCGCAGTCTTCGGTCGGAAAGTCTCTCTTCGTAGGATGGTCTTGCCCTTCCAAAAGGGATGCGAGTAGCGTACCTCTGTACTCTCTCGAGATGGTTTTGATCCGCAATCCAATCAGAACACCAGACCGCACCCGCGTATTCAAGATGAGGTCTCACAAAAGTTTTGTACAGTTTAATAAAAACCGGATACGACACGCAAGTAAAACACTTCTTTAGTAGAAAAAGGCTTTTGTTAGCACGCTTACATGCCTCTATAACATGACTGGACCACGTAAGGTTCTTGTTTATTTGAACACCAAGGTCAATGTACGAATCGACATTTTTAAGCTCGATGTTATTGATGCTATAAGAGAGGCACGGATTATTTTTGCCGATATGAAGCACCGCACACTTGTCACTGTTCACAGGCAGTAGCCATTCGTGACACCACCTTATAATAGAAGTCAGGTCATTCTGGAGCTGGAGGTGATGCGTAAAAGGATTTGCGTATATTTTTGTGTCATCGGCGAAAAATGACTTGTTTGAAGAGATGTGCAGTGGTAAGTCTGATATATATACCAAAAATAACAGTGGACCCAAAACGGATCCTTGTGGGACGCCAATAAGGACATTTTTAGGAGTGGAAAACGAGTCGCCTACTCGGACGGTGAAAGTTCTGTCGGTCAGAAAATCTTGAATCCAGAGTAAAAGATTGCCACGTATTCCAACATGATTCAGTTTATGCACTAGCCGTCTTCTGGGTACCTTGTCAAAGGCTTTGGCAAAGTCTAAGTAAATTACATCTGTCGGTTGCTTATTATCCAGACCCAAAGACCAATCATTAACGCATTGTAGAAGATTGGTGACTGTAGATCGGCCAGTTAGTCAATACAATCTTGGGACATAGAATAGACTTGTCAGAAGAAATACAGCAATCACAATCTAGGTGATTTCTCCTACCGCTCGTTCCCTCATTTATAGGGACCATGATCTTCTTCGATACGAATCATCAAATTCTTCGAGTCGTAAAAAGAACCACTGGCAGCCTTACCCAACTTGATCAGCCCAGCGCTTCGGGGCGCTCCATCTACATCTACGGCCTTCAACGTTTCCAGAAATTACCAGTTTCTTCAGATTGCTTACGATGCGAGAAGGTTGTAGATGTAGATAGCCTTGGCTGGGTGCCCAGTTATTGTTAGACAAATATGTTGGTTCCATGTTATATCTATGAAATGCGGAACAGACGTCGCCAGCACCATATTTCGAACGCATTTATTCTTCTGCGTTCAGCTATTCGTTTCAGCACCATGGAAAACTATGCAGACAATGAGGCATCAAACGAGTCTTATTTTTGTGGTGTTTCTAGATCTACTAATCTTTCCATATTTTATGCAGGCCACCCTTTACATCTTTTGCTATGCCGATTCTTCTGTCTGCTGTCTTCTACTAAGAATACGTACCAATAATACCACAATTTGGTTTACTATTACTTCTGCTAATCATATTCGCTGTCTCAGTTTTCCAGAACCCTTGTCAAGGTAATTCATTTGCAATAAATATCGAATACGTCTAGTGAGAGGATGCATCCTTGATGGACACCTTAGTACACCTTAAAGAGCAATGACCCCATCTTGTTTATTTACATATTTTCTTTGTTTGCGTTATGAAGACTTTTTTGGAAATACCAGATGTTTAGTGATTCCCATTTCTAAAAGAACCTGCAGTTTGAAATTCGCCGCATTTTGCAATAAGCTGTCTTAAGTTGAGAATCTGTTGCCTTTTTCCTTTTTTTTTCACAAGCTAGTTTGCTCTGATGGTATTTGATGGTCTAATCTGGATGACATAAAAGACATTTCTTTAAAAAGCCATTACAGTTGATGAGATCAACATAAAGAATTTTACCCATATAGAGGTAAATTGAGGCTATACGTATATCAATCAAATTTTACTTACTCTTTGGTTTTAACACCGTTTGTTATGTAGTGCAATATTTCCGATATCTTCCAGCTCTTCTGTTCTCTGTTGCTATTCTGTAGCCCTTATTTACGTCGTGGGTTTAGAGCTTCATAACGTTCTAGTCGGGGCCACCTACTGGTGATCTCCATCTTGGCGCTACCGGCTTCATGTTCTTGCGTTCTGACGGTTGTCATTTTATGCTTTGCTGCTGGGTAATGTCCCCGCTGGTGGCTGTCCGCATCGTCTCTGTTATAGACCTGTTGGATGCTTTGCGATCCAGTACTCGAGCAGATTGGAGGCGTTGTTGGAGATTGGAACGTCACCTAACTAGTCCTGTTCGATTTGTCTATTTGTTAGAGTTTTATTTGCCTATGTAAATTTTAATTCGTGTTATTGAACGTTACGTTGATTACATCGTTGTGCCAGGGGCCAGCTTATTCGACTGGGATCCTTCAGATCTCCTCGAGTTTTAATTGCTATGTTAACTATTGTAATTTGCATTGTTGTGTTGCTTGTGTGAATTTCAATTTAGATACAGTATAGTTATATCGGGTGCATATTAAAATCATAGATATTTGATTAGCTTTAGCCTTTGCTACCTATTACATTGCTGGCTATGACCTTTTGAATTGCTTCAAGCTAGTTGTACTTGATATTATGTTTTATTATTGATGTGTTTTAGTTGGTGAAAAGGTATTTATTGAGTTTGCCGTTTTGTAAGTTAATTGCGGATTATTGTGATTCTGGCTAAGGTTTTGAGTTTACAAGTTCTCGTTTCTATCTGGCCATATTTGTTATATTAAGGGCTCATAAGCGCCCATTTGTATAAATAATGGATTTTTGGTTTCGCAAAAACCCTTTACGTCTCCCGTATAGCTGGATATGCTATAAGTGTTATACTTGCAAATTTTGGTATGAACGCGCTGATAGTTGGGGGCATCTAGAATTATAATAACGACATGTTTCAGACTTTTAACACACTGAAAGTTGAAAAAATGCACTCCATTATGTTGGTAGTTACTAAAAATTTGCAAAATAAACAAAATACAATTTTCATTAGATTAATATTTCCAAACATACCCCATTAGAATAAATGTATAAGAATATTTACCAATTCAATATCGTCACTAGGCTAATCTAGTTTTATGAAGCAATTTTTTTTTAAATAAAGTTTCAGATGCTGGATTTGCCCTCGGAGAATTTCTTGGCCCATTTTCAATATCTTGTCGTACCAATTATAGTACTACTATACAGCTCGTTTTTATTTTCTATGGGCGCATCCAATTGTCTCTCGTCCAGTTCACCGCGACCAATTGGCGTATTATCTTCCATCGGAGTAGAGCATTGAACAAACTTACTCCACAGTTTTGTTACTAATGTGGGGAGATTTCGTTATCGAGTTGTAGAATGCATTACGGCTAGTTTTCGAATATTTACAGATGTGTAATGGTAAACTGACATTTTCCTTTTCCTTACAAGAAATGACAATTTAGATTATGCGAAATTTCTTTGTAGAGTTGTAAAAATTTGATTTGATGAAACTGGTTTCATCGAAAGTACACAAGCGGTATATTGCGAGGTGAATCGACTATTTGGTTGTTAAAGGTATTAAATAAACATCTCGACGCCATCATTTCCTTTCATATAAATTCTTCTTTCAGAGAGAACTTAGGCGAGGAGAATTTCAGCACGGGTTCGTTCAAATTTACATTCTCACGTAAAAGAAACAACCGATTCCTTCACTGTTTACTTTTGCCGTTTTGAATTAAACTTGTTGCTGGTTAAATATTACGTCGAAAGCGACTGGAAAGGCTGAACGTTTCTTGTCCAAGGTCTGCAAACGAACTAAATGTATCGACGAAATAATGTATTTGCTTATAAGGGTTAAAATTTTTTAAAAAGCCATACTAATTGTTCGAATTTTTATCTCTTCTTCCAACTTCTCGGATTTTCTTTGTCCCGATTTGCAGGCTACGTGACTTGGCCCGGTGCTAATTTTCACAAGGATTACAATGTATTCGTGTCCAATTCTCAAACGTAAGCAAACGGGAAGTGTAACTTATCGCAAATCCCGCCGATCGACCCACAACAAGAATTAACACCTTCGTTAATCACGCGACTAAGATTTAAAACATCCGGGGTGGTACGCTGTAAACGCTTTGGATCAGAAGGGATTTAGGCGTAACGCTAATCGAGTTGGTATTGGATTAGTTGAAGCAATCAAGGAGCACGAAGGAGCCCGCTAAGCTTTGCAAAAAGATCTCCCTGAAAAGTAATCTGTCGGAAATGCTTACAAGAACAACGGGTGTAGAATAGTGGAACCGCACGCTTTTTAAGGGTTCGTTTTCTATTGGGTGATTAATCACTAGCCTGCTTTGATGTGTAATTAAAAAGGGTTCTTTCAAAGAACGATAATGCTGTTCAAAGCAGTCCTGCTGGCAATTGTTTAACTGGTCAGTTTTTAAGAACTTATCTCTATTTACTCTGCAAACAATTACTTTGGCTCATTAAGTACGCAGTTTATACAAACATCCAAGGTTAAAAATATATTAAGGTTAAATCTAGTCACACACTCCTAAACCATTCCTCTATATGTTATAGTCACCATTTGAATTTAAACACTCTGTGTACCTTCGTGTAGAAGGGTGCCACCTGTGACAAAAACCAATTGTATGCGGCCGTTTTTAGGTGGTCGTCATCGACAAAACGGTTGGGATTGTATAGTGCTTGTTAAAATTTTCCCAGTCGAATTGCAATATGAGTTGAACAATGCGAGCCGCCACGTGTGGTCAAGCGTTATCGTGTAAACACACGTCTTCAGATGTCAGCAATCTTCGCCTTCTGTTCTGAATGCTTCTTCTCAACTTGCTTAATGTCTCACCGTACATGTGGTTGTCGTACCAGGAAATCAAGCAGCAATACGCCTTTTCTGTTCCAAATGGACAGTAACCAGCAGTCTCGCCGCCAGTCACAATGTGATATAGGTACTCATCAGTGTCGTAAAATTGCAGAAAGGTAAGTGCAGAAGCCATTAGCTGGTTGTTGTGGACATCCGTCTACATCTATGGTAATCACTTCGCTAAAAGCTTTGAGGTACTGTAACCTGTTCGTGACAATTTAATACAGTACCATACGTGAAATCCGAGCAAAATTTGCCGCCTTTTTCGAAATGGTGAAACGGTGATTTTCATAAATTTTTTTGTTCACTTCCTTCACAAGATCCTCGTTGGCAACAGAAACCCTCTCAGTTCGTTACTCATCATGCACGTTGTTTTCAGCCATTTCTGAAGCGCTCATATATCATCGCCTGACTTTTCCTCCACTCATGATGCCAGGATCATAAAACTCGCATAGTTGATACTCGTATTAGGTCAGTGGCCTCATTAGCTCCACAAAGTTGTGATTCTATGAGCCCAATTTCCTAGTATGCTGGGTAGGTGACTAGCCCTACTCTTCAAAATTGAGGAATGGTTCACTTGTTAGGGGTTAACGACTAACACTACAACCGGTGTTAACGTGGTAGCCGAAAAGCATACAATATTTAAAATATCAGTACAGTTAGAAAGCACCCACTTCGAAAGCATATTACCCACGACGCCATCCGCTCTCCGATCTGAATCTGCTGATATAAAATATTTTACTACTTCAATAAATTACAAAATTAACATAGCACAGCCATTCGCAGATATTATCCACTATTGCAATTATTCGTCGCTCGAGAGAACCTAGAATCCCACTCTCGAGGCATTTCGAATGCGATTTTCAGAATTAAAACCTTATTTACACATAGTCTTGGCAACGATTCGCTGATTTTTGTTTGTTTACTACTAAGTAGTTTTTTAATGTAATACAAATGGCACGCTTTATCTAATACGGCGAGAATAGGCATTTGAATATAACCGCCAATCTAAGGATGATGATTCTGCAGCTCTGTAACCTTCATAAACATTATTCAGTATGACCTACGTAGTAAAATTGAAACGCAGATACGAGATAAATACGTAATTTTGATTGTATAAGGCGGCGAAAAAAAGCATCAATTTAATGCCCAATAGCCCAATAAATTTAAAGAAGCTTCACAAGGATATCGAGCTTTTTGTGCAGACTGAAGTTATATTAAAACAAATAAATACCGAGGAAGGTCTAACAGTAACGTACAAACTTTATTACCATCGCACATATTTCGTCTATAAAATATCTGAATGCAAAACCTACGCTCTGCTCAAGAACTGCTAAGAATAGAATCTTGTTTGGAAGGATGCTATACAAATCAACGTCAGTATACTTTTGTGACAAATCATACTGTTAGTAGCAGAATAAATTATATTTTTGTAGATATACAACATCAACTTAAATATTTATTAAGCAATAGACAATTTATAAAGCAATGCATAGTAGTAGTAGAAATTCTCACTTGATTGGTTCTAGTACAATCTAAAATGCAGATTTAATGTTCTACACGTCTGTAGTAAAGAGAATAACCGCTTCCAGCTTTAAGTTGAAATTATCGATGCTTTTATAATGAAACCAGACCTTAGAAGTAAGCATAATCAATGAACTCTCAAAGCGAAGCAGAACATTTCAGTGATACAGACCTATGCTATAAAATAATATTCGATTTACTTCCAATTACCAAACGTACAGGTTCTAGAAGTTCTGTAGAAGCTATCCACAAAGGACAGAATATATTTAACTTAATGCAGTGTCAACGGCACCGTCTCTATGGGAAGGTGATTTTGCAGCTTGAAGCAGTAAAGTTCAGAGGGCTGCAGTTTCCTAAATGTTCACTTGGTGTTATAGGAGGGCTTTCTCTAGACTTCGAGCTTATTTGACCCACGGAGATGGTTTCCAGGACGACGGAGATGCGGAAATTTGATAATCACAGTGGATAGTTGGAGGCCGGTGGTACTTAACCCCCGATAGTGAAACCGACCAAGATATTTAAGCAGTTGCAAATTTAATACCAATCTGGTTAAGACCGACTATGCACATCCGGCAGAACTAATTAGCTTTACTGCGTTCGCAACGCGTGGAATACCTAAATCAGCTAGGGCATATTTTTCAAATTTACAAAAACAAATGGAACAATGAATATAAGAACCCCAAATTGCGTTTACGGGTGTGAGTCAGGCGCACTCCGCCCGCTCTATCAAGCGGCCGGTTCACTTTAGGTATTATGCGAGATTTCTGGAAAGAAGTGACGGTGTCTTGCATTTACAAGCCGCGACCGCAACCAGAACAAAAATATCGCCCTTGCCATCGAAAACTACTCGGAAAATCAAAAATAACATTACAAAAATATATTTCCAAAATGAGCAAAGAAGCGATGATTGTTACTTACTTACTTACTTATGCTTCTAAATAGGAGTTTGTCCTGTTATACTTCAAGTTTTAAGCCGCTTCTTGTGATGTAGAGGTCCACGAGTCTTTCTACCTTTTTGGTGGTCTACCTCTTGGGCGTGTTCCATGGGGTGTATTGTTTTTACAAATTTTGGCAATCCTGTGTTCTTCCATTCTTTAGATGTGTTCATTCCACTTTTGCCTTTTTGTTCTATCCCATCGTACTATGTCTTCAATGCCACATTCTTCCTTTATTTGTTGATTGTGTACTCGGTCCATTAGTGTTCTTCCAGTTATACATCTTAGGACTTTCATTTCATTTGTTCTCAAGATGTTTTGTTTTGCGCGTATCTGCCTTTGTTTCCATGCTATATGCTAACACGAGCTTAACACAGATCTTTACTTTGCTCTCTGTAGTCATACTTCTGTTCCTCCAAACGTAGTCTCTTAATGCACCAGATATAGCTGCTGCTTTATTGACTTGCTGCTGTGTCTCCCTGTGCAGATCTCCCTGGCTTGTTATTATTGCCCCTAGATAGGAGAATGCCATTACCTGTTCTATTATTGTGCTGTTTATTTCTAATTTGCACCATGTTGGTTCCTTTGCGATGGTTAAACATTTAGTTTTATTAACATTTACTATCATGAAAAATCCCTCTGCAGTTTGTTTAAATTTATATAAGTCTTTGTAGACCATTCTCACCTTCAGCTACTAAGGCAATGCCGTCAGCATAGCCTATAATTTTTATTTTTTCTGGTCCCATTCTATATCCCTCGTTGACGGTTTTAGTTTTTCTATGGTCTGATCCATCACTAAACAGAATATTAGCGGGCTTAGACTGCCACCTTGTCTGATTCCACAGTCTATTTTTATTGCATCGGTTAGCTCCTTGTTACTTTGAATTTTTGTGTAGGTCTCTGTGTTAAGTGTGCGTATTATGCGTATTATTGGTCTTGGTATATCTCGTTGCGTAAGGATTGTTAGTACATAAGATAGTTTGTACTCTGTCAAAGGCACTAGATATGTCTACAAAGCAAAGGTAGGCAGGCTTTTGGTATTCTATAGCTTTTCTCTTATTTGTCTGATTATGAAAATAGCGTCAGGGGTTGATCTGTTTTTTCGGAACCCTTGTTGTTCTTTACTTATGTTTGCGTGCTTATTTATTTTGTCTTTTAGAATGCTGGTAAATAATATCATTGTTCTACCATTCAAAAGGCAAATGGATTGCTTTTTCTTAAATGGTATGACAATAACGTAGTAATAACAGCTCTAACTCGCTATAAAATACTACCAGTAAGTCACGTTAAAAAGGCACAGATCCTATTGATGACACCATAAGTAGGTATTGTATTGGAGTTCGAAGTAAAAATGGTGTTTGTTTCTTTTTAGGTAGAGTATTACGTCCTAGCTGAAAATGCGTCGGTTTGTTGCAAGGAATCAGGAAATATTGTATTACAATTTTGAATAGATTTGTTAAGTTATACTAGTTTTAATTAATAATATGCAGGTAATTCTAGTTTTTAACCAACAATATTCAGGTAATTCTATAGTATGATCGCAAATTATTTTCATTCAGTATAGCTATGGAATTGTTCCTAATTCATGAATACAACTGTCAAATTTGATATTTAAGTATAAACATAGTTCCATTCATAAATTAGCAACTATTCCATAGCCATACTAGATGAAAACATTTTGTGATCATACTATAGGTTTGACTAGTTAAAATTAATATTGATGAAAGTGCTTTGTTGGAACTAGTTTTGACTAGTAAAGTCAGATTTTCACTAAACTCGGGTTTTAACTGTAATATGTGTACATAAAGTCAAAAACAGCAAAATAAAAGAATCAGAATATGGGCTCTGGCAGACTCGGTTTATGCGGTGAATATGCAAGAGAGGTAGGTCATACACCTGAAAAGAACAATTAATGCGTGGTATACTTAACCTAGATGGTGCCTCGAAATTGGACATGGCATAACCACAGATAACTTCTTCAAAGGTGTGCCAATATAATAAGCACTATATGAACATAAAACAACATTGACTTTATAATTTCTTGCTCAACCTAAAACATATAATTTTACAGCCATACAACAGAAAATATGGAATTCAAAAACATATTAGGAAAAGTAGGTAATATATAATAATAATAATAATAATATAATTACTTTATTCATTTTGCTTGTATTTACAAAAATGAATCACAAGACGAGGTTCAGCAAACGCTGCTCTACCACCTAACCTTGGACAAAATAAATGTTATTATATAACCTACAGCCTAAGAAGTTTCGTGTGTTACCGCAATATATATATTTTTTAAATTTAATTAGCCAGATCGCCAAACAAATTGCCATACATGGTTAGGTTAAAATATCATTATTTACATACATAGTACAAAATGGTTATTAGGGCACAACGTGTCCTTTTATTTTTCACAGGATATTCACTTGTTGATCTAATACTAGTTGACTGATTGCTTTGAGTTCACTGATCACTTTGAGTTCACTGATCACTTTGAGTTCACTAGTCACGCGGATCTTGTAGTAATTGCCTCTTTAATCTGCTGTGGATACTTCTTTGTCCTAGGTTGTAAAATGCAGCTCCTGGGCACTGATGAAGAGTAGATATGAATTTGTTAGTAGTTTCTTTTATAAAGTCATTCATTTTTAGGATACCCAGTTCTTCATTAATTTGTTCGTTTCTTATAAACCAGGGAGCATTTAGAATTATGCGCATAACTTTACTTTGGAATACTTGGATTTTATTCATATTCATTTTAGAAGCATTGCTCCATATTGGGCAGCAGCAAGTAATTAATGGTCTTAGAATAGATTTGTAAAGTAGAAGAGAACATTTTATTTTTAATAGCGACTTTCTGTTCAAAATTGGATACAATAGGGCCAGCCGAGCATGACTCTCATTTAGTTTTTTTTTGATGTGAAAGCTGCATTTAAGTTGTGTGTCTAGGTAAACTTCTAAATATTTAACTACAGAGTCTCTTGGATTCCACTCGATAGTTGTTTGGTTTATTTTTAGTGTTGTTGGGTCTTTTATTCTTTTAAGAGTGAATATTTTGCATTCACATTTTGCTGGATTAAACTTAACTCTCCATTTGTTGAACCATTCAGTTAAGTTATTGACTGCATTTTGTAGTGTTGCTATTGCCCTATGTACGAGGGTGATTCAAATTTGACCTGCATTTTATTTTTTTATGAACATAATTGAAGAGATACTGTAAAGCGGTTTTACATTAATCGAAGTAGGCATATTAGCTAACGCCATAAACACCTCCCCCTTGATTGTGGCAATACTGTCATTTGTATTAACAATGTCGTGCAACAATGTGTCAAATTCTGTTGCACGACGTCTAATTATCAAAGTTCTTTTCAATGAAGGTATAAAAGCGACTGATATTCATCAGAGATTTCATAAACAGTTTGAAGAAGGGTGTTTATTACTCAAAACAGTCTTTGAGTGGTGTAAATCCTTCCAGGATGGTAGCGAATGCGTGTCGAGCTTGCTGCATGCTGCCCGTCAAGCGTCTGCTGTGAATCTTGGGAACATTCAAAATGTTGACCAGCTGATTCGGAGCAATATCCGAATATCTGTGAAGAAAATTGCTGGGATTGTAAGCACCAGTGTTGGTAGTGTTCACACTATTGTCCACTACACGCTTAAATTTAGTCAAGTTAGTGCCAGGTGGGTTCCAAAACAATTTTCCGCGGAACAACAGCAGAAAGGACTACAGGTTTGCAGAGAACTCCGGCTTCGCTACGAGTATGAAAACGATGACTTTCTCGCACGTTAAATTGAACTGGGAAGTGCTGCCTCACCCCTCACATAGTCCAGACTTGACCCCAAGTGACTATCATCTCTTTAACCCCCTTAAAAAATTTTTGGGGGGCAAGCGCTTTGCCTCTAATGAGGAAGTAAAGGATGCGGTGCAAAATTGGCTACGTCGTCAACCAAAATAATTTTTTTAGACGGGAATACAGAAGCTACCGGAGGGATGAGACAAGTGTATTTTAAAGGGGTGTTGCTACTTACAAAAATGATGTATCTATAATATTAATTTGTAGTTTGTATCGACCAGAAAAAAATTAAATGCAGGTCAAATTTGAATCGCCCTCGTATATTTTCATGCTGTGTAATAACAGCAGTATCATCAGCAAACATCAATAATTCAGAGTTTGGCGTCACCTTTATGTCGTGTGTGTATAGACTAAATAGTATAGGGCCCAATATACTACCTTGTGGGACTCCGGCTTTGATGTTTTTGACCTTAGAGTAGGTGGTATTGATTCTAATTGAAAATGTTCTGTTTTGTAGGAAAGAAGCTATGATCCTAACAAGATAGGATGGGATGTTTGTAACATTTTATATAATAGTCCTTCGGTCTATACCTTATCCAATGCTTGCTGTAGGTCAACGAATGCAACTGTAGTATATTGTTTTAAGTGGTACCCCTTCTCAATGACTTCAGTTAATCGCAAGAGTTGGTGCCCTGTGCCATGTTTTTCTTTGAATCCAAATTGAAACATTCGTAATATATTTTCGTTTAAACAAGTAGTGTTTAAACGTATGCTAATAATTTTTTCCAGCAGTTTTGATAAAGTTGAAAGCAGGCTAATAGGTCTATAGTTTTCTGGGTTGTATTTCGTTTCCCCTGGTTTGTGAATAGGTAAGATGTGAGAGTAGGGTTTCCAAGTCCCGGGACCAAAAGTGTTTTCGGGACTTACGAGCTAAATTTAAAGTCCCGGGACTAGTCCCGAAGATCCCGAAAATGGTCCCGAAAAGGAAAGTGTTCAAGTGAAATTTACGAATGCAATTTCCAAAGAAAAACAAGTGTTTTAAGTTAAATAAAGTGTTTCTGTGCTGATAAATAATCTACGTTGGGGCTCGTCTATAACTTCATTGCTTTCTTCTGGTACTAAAAATGTCTGTCGCTCTTCATCTTTTGCTTTTGTTTGAACTGTAAAGTACTTGTGTAATCCTTTCGTCAAGCTGCCTCTGATTATGATAATTTTATAGGAACAAACTTTACATTTCGCCAATTGTTTATCTACAATATATAAAATATATAAAATAGAATTCATTCTAATTGTAACGCTTTAGCAGACAAATAACGAACACATTTAAAACCAGAAAAATATAAATTACTCAGCTTCTTCCCGCATAATTTTAAAAGTCTACAAATTTAGTTACCTTACTGTTACTACGTACGCACACGACTACGCGTAAAATATATCTAAATCAACAAAAGAAACAGACAAATACATAAATAGAAGGAGATATCCAAATGTGGCTGAAACAACGCACAGGTTTTAATTCTAACCTACCGAAAACAATACCTCTACTGCCCACGCAAAACGCAAATAATGCAGAATGTGCAATACGCCGGACTCCGGTGAATACCCGTCCTAATTCTCTGATATCGAGTATACGCACGAATATTGACATGGTCCCGGGACTTCGCCTGGGCTGGCTGTGGTCCCGGGACTCGGTTTTCGTGGTAGAATCCCGGGACTGTCCCGGGACCGTATCCCGGGACTGGAAACCCTAATCATGTCTGTAGACTAGGTATCCTGGTATTTTAAATTTTTCGTTCTCTATTAAGTGAGTTTCAGATATGCAAGCTATATCTATGTTGTGCCTAGTTAAGAAATTTATGAATATCGATCTTTGGGCTTTGATGCCATTTGCGTTCCAGTTCACAATAGTTAAGTTATTTATCGCGTGTGTTTTATTTAGGTCCATGTTGAAGTAGGGTTGGGATTAACGTTGTAAGATATGGTGTGATTTTGTGTAGGTGCGGTTTGATCACTTCAATTATCATTCTGATGATTATTGTTATGACGTCTGTTGAACTTTCTGGTTGATTTGTTGTGGCTGTTGTATTATTTCGTGCTGCATCTGCAAATGATCTGTTATCTGTAACTCTATTATATGTTCTGTTGGGTCTTGTTGTACTATTGGACAATTTAGTGTAATAAGAACACCCCTTATAGTTTGCGGTGTGATCCTCTCCGCAATTTACACATTGTGGTTTTTGGTTAGGTTTTTTGGGGCAGTGTGTGTACATGTGATTTCCCGTGCACTTGACGCAACGCGGTTCGAGTTGACAGTAATTTTTCGTGTGCCCGTATCTCTGACATCTTCTACATTGGGGAATATCAGCAGTTTTTTTTTCTTGGTTCAACCGCTATGATACATTGTTCGTATTTTGTGAGATTGAATATTTCTATTGCTTTATTATCTTTTACTAGGTCAACAGCGCAGATGGGGATTGGTAATCTTCGTTTGTTGTAGAGCCTTGCAACTTTATTTATCGCAAATCCTGTCTTAACTAGTTCGTTTTTTATTTCTTCTTCAGAGATTTCAATTGGTATATTTCGTATGACTACAGATAGTTGATTTGCTGTTGGATCTTTATATGTATGGAATCTTATGTTATTTTCTTTATAAAAGTTTGTAAGTTTTCGAAAGTCTTCGCTGCTGCTAAGATTAATGCGCAGAGTTGTTCCTCTACATACTGTTGTGAATTTTTCGGATATTGTTTTCTCTAAATCTTTTATTACTTCCTGATAATTTGTGGGTTCGTGCACGTAAATGGGTGGAATTTTAGGTTGTTTGCTTATAATTTGTGTTATTTGCGATTCGGAATCGCTTGATTTTGTGTTATTTTCATCCTGGGTGATTTGACCTGAGTTTATAAATGTGTCATCTGGTATGTAATATTTATTAGCCGTAATTAGAGTGGTTGGATTAAACAGATATTTTCTGTTGGGTTCATTAATAGGAGGTGAAAGTTCACTGTTATCGTGTTATTAACATCCGCACGCTGTCGCGGTCAGACCCGAACTCCACCGCAATATTAATAAACATAAAAATTACAACGACTAGAAAAAATTGCGAGTATATTATCTCGGCAGACTAGCGAAAGTAGAAGAAGGGGTCTTCTGTTTTTCAGAGAAAGGAGATGCATTCTATATTTTCTCTTGAATTCCACAAAACTTAATCGCTCAAGCTCCTCAACCACATCCATCAAATGTCGAAAAATGGTCAAAGTTTGCTTTCAACGGAAAAGTGACAATCGTATATATAGCTATTCGTCTTGTTTCGAAATGTTGTAGACATTGGTTGTTTGACCGTGTTTATTTCATGGACCTTGAAAATTCCACAGTCGATTAGGACAACTTCACATAATGGAAAAGATTTTTATCTTACTCTTGGAGAAATATCAATCAAGTCTCACGTTAAGAGGAGAATGGAAACCCCAAAAATGATTAGTAATACCAGTGGATGCTGCTTTCTCTAACAAGTGGATCGGATACAAGAATGAGTGGACGGTGTGTGCTATGTCCAGAAAAGCTGTCAAAAAACAGAAAAATATCGATCTACTCAAGATATCAAATATTCATTTCAATACTGTAATACTTAGTTGCTTGGACCTAATGCTTTGTTTGCATTTAAATTTAAAAAAAATGTAGCCCCTTCGACAGAAGGTTTGACCGTTGTGGGGGGGGGGGGAGGTACAGCATATCCTGGTCGTATGGCAACAAGCTATATTGAGCTAAGGACGTATTAAAAATATCAAACTTTCAGTTCACTCTGGAACCCTGCATTAGAATGTATGTTTCTATAGAGAAAACATTTGTATATTGAATAGATATAGAAAAATTTTACTTTTTATTTAGTTGAATCTTATATTTTTATTATTTCCATCTGAAGCTAATGATATATTTATAAGTTAACGAAAGTTACTCATGCACCTAACCTTGAAGTCGTTTCTTCATTCAAGGGGCAACTCATTTTTAGAAATGTTTTAATATTAAAGTGAGCATAATCTAAGACTATACATGGTTGAATTATGCAAAATTAAACATAAGGGATTTACTTAATTTTACCATGGTGTTTGTAATAGCTATTAACGATACAAGTTTGATTATGAGCATCTTAACGAAACGAGTTTGATTGCCAAAACGAGGCGGTGAGCCGAGTTTTGCGGCAATCAAACGAGTTTCGTTGTGTGCCATAAGCAAACGTGTATTGTTCAGTATTTTATCTTCATCAATAAACTCTGGTTCACTGTATAAAAAGAGTGCGGTAATATTCATTACCGCACTGAGTGCGGTAATATCTGTCCATTACCGCACTGAGTGCGGTAATGAAGCTCTTAACGATACTAAAATTAATTTGGTTAAGACGCTATAACAACACGGATGAAGATAAACAAAATAACAACGCAGTGACTACAGAAATGAATTTAATCTGGATTATTTCCTTGTAATTTTAATACCGACAATTGTTACTAGCATGGGTAAAATGATTAATGCTAAAATAAAGTTGCCAATGTATAGTCTTACATTATTCCCACGGTATATTTCATAAATTTACTGTCAATGTTTGACAGGAAGAGCTCAGGTCGCTTGCATGTTTTTATTTCAAGTGCTGAAATTATACAGTTTCGCTCATCATGTAGTGTTCTTTGAAAAACTTCCAGGGGATTTTGCTGTAATATCATTAGGAAGGCTAATATTTGAAAATTTTTAAATTAGGATAGAACTTGCTACGTCGCAACTATGCAGCACACTGTATATGGTAAGAAAATTACAAAATGCTTGCTCCCTATCCTTGCCGTACCACCTGGGTAGCGCAGTGGTAATAGTGCGTATTGCAAGCCCTCGGTTCCAAGCTGTGGATAAGCGGAAAATTTTCCACAGTCCACTGAATCAGTAGTGAGCCGAGTAAAAATTCAGATCGCTCTACTCTAAAGATTGCTCTATGAAGTAGAGTAACAAGACTACACACAAAACACATGCACACACCTGACTTGAAGGTAGTACAACAAACGCACTTTGCGGCCTAAGCGCGCGTGGCCATAGTTTACTCTCCATACAAAAATCCAAAATCCAAAACTTATATATGCCGTATACACATAAAATAGACTAAGAATATTCACTTATTGTTACATATTACAGTAAATTTCTAATATTTATTAAATACTTACTAGATGGTGAGTAGAATTAATTAGTTTTGAAGATTAAATTATAGCTACTAGCAGATAAAATTTAACTACCACTCAGTCGTCAATTTACATAGCTACATTATCTATAATGACCGGCAACATAAGCTGTTGCTCTTAATTGTTGACACATCGACAACCACAATTATCCTGAAGGGTTCTTCATAAATTGCAGATGATCGATTGTAAAGTGTGCTGTGTGGGATTAACGGGAGCTACTATATCGGTATTGATCATTAATACAAGTCCAGCTTAAGCCATTTTAATTACAGCTATTGTGAGATGGCTGAATGTGTACTGATTTCAATTAGGATTTTTGTATGTTATTTAGAACAAGGAATAACGAACGGAGCGCAGAAAGAAGTATTAGAACAAATGTTGCTTAGGCAATGAAATTTTTACCGTGGTAACATTTCTAACGACTCAAATTAAAAAGGCTACTGTTAGTTAAAATGCTTAAAAACTCTCTTTTCTTTATTTAAATGACGGTTTATAATTGACTTACAATGATTTTGTGGTTTTCAGTAAACCAAGAATCGGAATGATTTTAAACGTATTTTCTGCGTATAGTTTTCTCGAAAGAAATAATAGCTTAACACATCTTTGGTAATTTAATGTAATTAGTCTAAAGTTGTTTGAAGACTGCTAAGAATAAAGTCCTCGATGGGAATAGACGTGACGTTTAAGTAATCAAACGGCACCACAAAACCAAGACTGCTCTCTAAATTTAGACAATAACAAGCTATAATCTGTAATTTGTTTTGAAATATAACAGATGTTTACCATGTTAAAATTTATATGAGTTCATAGCTCTGTCTTATTTAGATTGCGTACACTTTGATCAGTTCTATGAAAAATATTGTCTATTAAAATCATAAATGGTGTTAACCACGTTACTACTAATCTTCTGATACAGACACGCATTTTTTAAACCCAACTGTTCAAGCGAATTCGTCGAACTATTTGTAACATTGCTGCAGTTCAGCTGGTTTCATTAACTTGAGCTGGAAAGTTCGGGCGAACTTGGAACTTCACATATTAGCGAATTTCGTCAATTACCTTGTTTTACCTGGGGTGTTCTTGTGGTTTCGTGTACATTAGCTCTGCAGATCCGGTGAATTTCTGCACAAGTTGGAGTTCTAAGCTCTTTAAGCACTACTTTATACCATCCTTTAAAACACTTAGCAAGTAAAATTAAGTTCGGCTGCATCCTTTTCAGGCGAGGCAGAACTTGAAGAAAACTTAGAATGCGGACACATTTACATGACACGCTGCTCTTGAAAGTATTAAACCTAGAAGAGCTACAACGCGCTGTAGAGTGTAAATAAAGGAAGATAAAATGTATATCTGGATTTTTATGTAAGCAATATTTGTACTTTGTTGCGGCAACCTATTGCAGGCGGAATTTTATCAGAAAAGGCTTAGAAATGTCGCATGGTGATGGAAGGTCTGAAAATTCTATACTGAAAATGTCGTTAAAGTTGCATAGCAACCTACATTAAGCAGCATAATATTTTAACGTTTGACAGATTACGATTATGTATTGCAAATAGAGGATACAGTATGGGCGCAAAATAACTTTTGCTTAGTATGTACACATCTCCTACAGTACTACAGGAAAAAGTAAACAATACGACGACTATTTTAAATTGCCAGGTTGTAATATTCCTTAAAATCTTTAATCAGCCACTTCTAACCAACACTGAGTCACATGGTAACCAGTGCGAAGCAACAACTGAATATATACTCTGTTCATATTTTTTGTGCTAAGGTTGGACAAGGAAGTTTCCAATTTAGCTGTATAAAATTACTTACTACAAACGAGGTTTACAATTGGGGTTATGGTTTCCAAGCGCAAAGTTTCCAAATATAAGTAGAACAGAAAATAGAAATTTAGTAATTTTTATATATGTAGGCTATTTAGTTTCAGTAATAGTGAATAGTCGTTTTGGCACTAGGCGAAGCATTAGATTTATATTGATATAAAGTATTTGTTGGAAATTCATTATTTTGTAATTTTAAATGTTTATAGTTTTTATCCTTCATGGAGGGAAATTTAAAATTTATCAATATATAAATGTTCTAATACTTCCTCCCTACCATTATAGTTGCACCCCCTTTGAACTTATATGGGCATTTTGTAATAGTATATTAAAATACAAGTTGCAGCTGGTATTCATTCAAGCACTCATTTGTTCCTCAACTCGCAGCTCAAATTCGTGCTTGAAGGACCTTCTGCAATGAGCATTTTATACTATTTTGTCTATTTTGCCGCTTTATACCATTTTATAAATATATTTTTTTCTATTTTCCGTTTAGAATAACTCCATTCTAGCACCCAAATGACGTCATTTCGTAGCAACTTATTCTCACACTCAAATGACGTCATTCGGGTGCTAGAATGGAGTTATTCTAAACTCAAAATAGAAAATAGTATATCAAGTTGCCGAAGGCATCTATTCAAGCACTAATTTTAAATTCTAAAACGAGCCGCATAGCGGCGAGTTGAGGAACAAATGAGTGCTTGAAGGACCTTCTGCAAGGAGTGTTTTATACTATTTGTTCTATTTTGCCGCTTTATACCATTTTAAAATTAAAAAATTCAAAAAAAATCTATTTTGCGTTTCGAATAACTCCATTTCAGCAGCCAAATGACGTCATTTCGTAGCAACTTATTCTCACACTCAAATGACGTCATTCGGGTGCTAGAATGGAGTTATTCTAAACTCAAAATAGAAAATAGTATATCAAGTTGCCGAAGGCATCTATTCAAGCACTAATTTTAAATTCTAAAACGAGCCGCATAGCGGCGAGTTGAGGAACAAATGAGTGCTTGAAGGACCTTCTGCAAGGAGTGTTTTATACTATTTGTTCTATTTTGCCGCTTTGTACCATTTTAAAATTAAAAAATTCAAAAAAAATCTATTTTGCGTTTCGAATAACTCCATTTCAGCAGCCAAATGACGTCATTTCGTAGCGACTTATTCTAACACTCAAATGGCGTCATTTGGGTGCTAGAATGAAGTTATTCTAAACGTAAAATAAAAAAACTATTTAAGGAGTTAATAATGTCAGCCCCAAATTCAAAAGAAAAAGTCAGAAAGGTTTGAGAGGCAGTCCTGAGCAAATGCGATGCTAGTAAGTGAAGAAACTGCATTAAGCACTGTGAATCCCTTGTCAGGAGGGATTGGGTGACATATATGGGGGTACGTTGTATGGTTCCTCCTGTGGTAATTTCGTTAATAGAACCGTCCGGTTCTGATGAAGATTCGGATTTGGAGTTATCAAATTCACCCCTTCAGCTTTAATGACCTTAATGACTTAACAGACCTAGCAGAAGATCCAACAGCATCACAATGTTGAAAAACGTGCAACTTCTCAGTTTGTTGATGATTCTGGTATTAATTGCTTCCTGACATAATGTTGATGTTTTATAAACATTGCAATAATGGCTATTTTGTGTATCGCCTAGTTCCAAAACGGCTATAATTTAAGACATTTTTAATAAAGTGCAGAGAAGGTCTTCCATAACTTTACATTTAAATATCTCTCCACAGGCATAACAAAATATACAGTCGATCTAGCAACGATGTTGTATTCTGTCCAATGACAGTAAATTTGTTGTAAGTTGTGCAGGTTATATAACAAAACAAAAATTACGGTTCTCTTTAAAAAATCCAAGACCAACCTTTATGCAAAAAAGGTGTGAACCTATTTATATGTATTATTTTTTTAAAGTAAATCAAGGAATAATTCTTCTAGAACAGTAGAGATATTGCAGAAAATACTTGCACGTTACAAGCGATTTTTTAAAATATATAGGGTGTCCCGTGAGGAAAGGTACAAAATTTCAGAGCATGTTCCTTAGGTAAATTAGAGTCGAAAATGTTTAAATGAACATGGTCAGCAAATGCTTCCTTATCGAGATATGACATTTTTAAATTTTGCCGCGCCGCACTATGCTAGAAATGTGGTTGAATATTTAAATACCACTTTCCTGGACGTTGGATCGGTCGGGGTGGCCCAGTTTCTTGGCCACCCCGCTCACACGATTGAAATTCCCTAGATTACTACTTGTGGGGACACATGAAGACTTTGGTGTAAGTGGAGAAATCACGTACTAGGGATAAACTGCTTCATAAAATTATTGAAGTTGCTGCTGACGTTAGAAACAACCGCCGTGTTATCCGGAAAGCCGTCAATCACATTTATAAACGGGCGAGGCTATGCTAGCGGTGTGGAGGTGGTCATTTTGAACAATTATTGTAATAATTTTTTTTTGTAAATAAAAAAGATTTTTCTCTAGTACCTACTACTAAAATTTTAAAAATGTCATATCTCGATAAGGAAGCATTTGCGGACCATGTTCATGTAGACATTTTCGACTCGAATTTACCTGAGGAACACGTCCTGAAATTTTGTACCTTACCTCGCGGGACACCCTGTATAACATAAATAATCATTTCCAAAACAAATATTTATATTTTACGTCACTAAAGGTCTGTGATAAAAAACTATAAAAAAAGCTATAAAAACACTAGAAATAGCAATAAAAGAAACAGAAAGTGAAGGGACAGCAATAAACAAAGAAGTGCAAATCATAGCGTATAAGGGTGTCCCTAAAATAATGGGACACCGATTAGTCATAGATTCCTTACGTTATAATAAATCCATTAAACCTAGTATACCTTAGTACAAAGTCCCTTCAGTAAGAAGTTATATGGCCTTGAAGTTCAATTTTTAATTTTTTATATTTTTGTTAATTTCCACACATGTAGAGATATCGATTTGAATTTTGGTATACATGGTTACTATTATGTACTGTACTAACAAATTTTTTTTCATAAATTCCACTTGACTGTAAGAGGCAGTTTACCTATCTTTGAAAACTTTTTTTAATTATAACTTCGTTATCGGTAATATTTTTTGAAATTTTAAATTAAAAAGCACAAAAATAATGTACTCTGAATTCTTAAGCCTAAGAGCAACTGTTTACCTTAAAATGCCTCTCATTTTGGTAGTCATTAACACGTGAAATTATTAAGTAGCCATGATCACAAAAACAATGGTCATCTAGTAAAAAACAATGATAAAACAATTAATGACATTAGTGACATAAGAATTTGTTCTTTTACGTTTAAGAAAATGCCGCTAAATAACGAATTCTCCAATGCTGAAGGGTTCGTTATGTCTCAGTATTCTAGGTGACAACGAACAGAACCGCTAGAGAAATATTGACTACATTGTTGTAAGCGCTAGTTTTGTGCTTCTACGACTGATTAAACTAGCAAATATAAAATTATAATACAGTAGAGTACACGGCACGGTAAAAAATGTACCATTACAATGATGAATTTGAAATAAGATTGTCAATGGAGTAGGTTCGACTTGATAGTAATGGTAAAAAAATGAATAGCTGGTAGCCCACAAACACAGTGTATAACTTCACATGGTTCACGTGCAAATGAGACTCGACAGGAGTGTATAAATTGGCGAAAGACCTACACGTGGCGATGTCGGTTATAAAATTCTGAGTCGTAAGTCGTAATACTAAAATGTTGGATTGGTTTTCGTGAGCCCTTACGAACGGTAGATAAAAAACATGTATTTTCGGGTAAAGTAAAATTTTGTTTCAAATACGTCAAAGTATCATCAAGAAAAGTTGATGAAAATGTAAAATTATGGTTCCATGCAAAAATTAAGAAATATCGACTTAATTTTATAAAAAAGTGTGTACTAAATGAAGTACTATTGTGGGAATAGGGTTTCATAAAAGTTAGCAATTTTTTTTAAATTTTTAATGAGGCCACAACCTTTTGCAAATCGGAAAGTGGATATAATTGTTTATTCATTTTTGATTTATTTTCGAAGCACATAGTTATAAAATAAACAAATGCAGAAGGTAGAAAAGTTTACGCTGATGAATGGAAAGAAATTGATATTACAGATAATTACAAGACTTATACAGTGTCCGCCAAAAAGTCGGCATAATATGGAAAAAAAATTATTTTTGATTTTTCAAAAAAAATTTTTACGTCAATAATTTGTGCTTGTCTAAAAACCTATTTAGTCCCTATCATATATACCAAGTGATTTTTACTTCTTTAGAAAATTGAGTTTTTCGAAATTGTCAAAATACCAAAAGTGCTATTTTTCGGAAACTAAGTAAAATTTCAATGAGATTTTTTTAAAGCGTGTTATTTTTAGCGACTGAACAATCTCAAGGCCAGAAAACCCCTATTTTTTTTTAACTTTAGCTAAAAATTAATTTTTAATTTTTTTAATATCTTTCAAAATTTCACATATCAACTCTTAATATTAAAATTAAATTTTTTTTATATGAGGACTAAAGATTTATAGTGGGAAAAATAATATAAAATGTTGATTACTTCTTTAGATTTTTTATTATTTACCGAAAAGTAGTATGTTTGCATAATTTTTACGTTTTTTATGCAAGGTGCTTTTTAGGAGACATATTTTTCAATTAATATCTATTTAAATGGCTTCAAAAATCTCTAAGCTAGCCCTGCTAATAAATTACTGTTACAAAAATCCTGTAAATGTTCTTTTAGACTTATCTAAATGAGGAGATTTTTCTTTATCCAATTGCACGTTCTAAAAAATCTCCTCATTTAGACAACTGTAAAAGAACATTTACAGGATTTTTGTAACAGTAATTCATTTACAGGGCTAGATTAGAGTTTCTTGAAGCCATTTAAATAGATATTAATTAGAATTGAAACATATTTCTCCTAAAAAGCACCTTGCATAAAAAGCGTAAAAATTATGCAAACATACTACTTTTCGCTAAATAATAAAAAATCTAAAGAAGTAATTAACATTTTATATTATTTTTCCACTTATAAATCTTTAAAGTCTTCACATACAAAAATTTTAATTTTAATATTAAGTCTTGATATGTGAAATTTTTAAAAATATTGAAAAAATTGAAAAATTGATTTTTAACTAAAGTTAAAAAAAGTAGGGGTTTTCTGGCCTTGATATTGTTCAGTTCGCTAAAAATAACACACTTTAAAAAAATTCATTGAAATCTTTCTTAGTTTCCGAAAAATAGCACTTTTCGGATTTTCACAATTTCGAAAAACTCAATTTTCTAAAGAAGTAAAAATCACTCGGTATATATGATAGGGGCCAAATAAGTTTTTAGACAAGCACAAATTATTGACGTAAAAAGTTTTTTTGAAAAATCAAAAATATGTTTTTTCCCATATTATGCCGACTTTTTGGCAGACACTGTATATTCCCAACTGGACTGTGACAGTCGACGAAGAGTTAGTAACTTTTATAGAAAGGTGCAAAGAATAGATTTCTTCAAAACCTGGAATATATGGTAAAAAATTGGGTAATATGTGACAGGGCTTTACCATATCCATGGCAATTGAAGATACACAGAGGCAAAGTAATAACTGAACGAGAACAAATCAGTAAAGGGGTAAATACGGAATACTCTTCGCAAGAGTGCAGTACATAAGGGTAGAAATATATTAAAGCTCCTAATAATAAGGAAACAATAAAAAGAAACACTGGGTAAGAAGAATTCCATCAATTTACAAATAAAATATATTTAGAGCGATTTCAGCGCCTGGGAGCACCTAATCGCTAACCCCGATCGGCCACGATGGCAAGCCTGTTATATTTGCTGGTGGCTGCTTTATATAGAAAATGCTAGTAGTTGCACATTTTTATCCGTTACACACCATTTACCCTATATCCGTTAGGTTTCATTTTCGTCCAGGTTAAAAAGCTGACCTACAGTCTGTCTGATTTTCACATTATTCGAAGCAGACTGTTACAGTACCTCTTTTAACAGTGTACAAATTAGTTACCAGCCAAACTTGACATTTCCTCAAAATATGAGGTTAATTTTTTGTCACTGAATAATTTGGCACTAATAATATCGCAGTTACATCATTAACTTGACTACAAAATGCCAAAACAAGTATTTAAAGAGACGAAACAAGCAATTTACCGATGATTTCAAAGTTAGGTGGAAAAATTGGAAAACTCTTTTAAAACCTAAAACTATATGAAAGTTAACCTTACATTTTGTAGAAACGTCAAGTTTGGTTTTCAACAAAATTTTTAGACTGTTAGAAAAGAGCATTCTTACAGCCTGCTGCGAAATATGTGAAAATTAGGCAGACTATAATATATACAAAATATTTCTGTTATCTATTCCCGAGTTAAAGCAAAAATATAGATTTTAGTTTTTTAAGTTGCCCACCCTGTATATATTTGACCGAAAGTATATGCGGTTTGGAGCAAGGTAGATATATAATTCCCATAGAACATATCGTCTTCCTTCAACAAATACGTTTTGAGCTATACCGCCCACAGACGGACAGACACATGGAATTGAGCAAACATGTCGTCATCTCGGAACCCTGAAACCTGAATACTTAACAAGGTATTTTTTGCACCATTACAATACTTCCTTCGTCTTTTAGACGAGGGAAGTAAAAAGTAAAGTGAGAATGCAGTTTAAGAGTTCCTGAAACAATAGAGAAGTCAAGTCGAAATTTTATGTGCAACAATGTTTCTACGTCATATACTTTGGCTAAACTTTTACTCACTAAAAATTTACAGTAATTGACACATTTAGAAACAATCGACCAGAAAGAGATTTGTTTAGTAAAATCCTGTGCAATATAAGCATTAAAATAGTTATTTAGTCCACAAGTGTTAGAAGTGCAACTTTTTTCACAAGTGTGGAAAATAAGCGCGCTAACACGAGTTGTCTATTTTTTTAAATTTCATTAAATATTCAAATCTAAGCCTATTTTGTATAAAATTATATTTGCCTTCATTTTAGTCTAGAGCCCTTTATAAGCAGACGCATGTCGCACAAGTTGCATAAAATCCTGCATCACAGTACTTTCGCGTTTACATGTTGGTGGTCATGATGCAACCAAAACATAACCCTACAATGTCAAACATTTCAGTCGCTGCGGGTTATTATATTCTCTCTGTTCTAGCTTCTAACCTCGTGTTTGAGTTGCCAGCTGTCTTCGTTTTCCTGTGTTTTTTGCCTTTTATGCTTTGCATCAAATGTATACACATTAACCTATTTTCATTTTCTGAAAAGTAACTAGTTTTTTGAATTTGCCGCTTTTGTGATGTGATTCAAAATGGCTGACAAGCATGCTCGTATTATAGAGGTGCTTTATTTTAGTCAAGTGCGTTGGTCAGTTCTGGTAACTAAGGAAACCTATATTTAAAATCGTTCATTCCTAAATTAAAAGCAAAGAGTCACTTTTTTCAGTCAGTGAAAAAAAGTGGCACTTCAGACACCGAAATTAATTTAAAAAAGCCTACTTTTTTAAATGAAATTTTAAAATAGTAATTTACGTTATAAGTCCGGTAAACGCAAGTTTACAGTAGCGAGTCCAAACGTTTCGCGACGAGGCGACGTAGGAACCGAGTCTGGAATGTTGAGACGAGCTACTGTAAAAGTTTACAGGACGTATGTCGTAATGCATTTTATTTCATACTGCAATTTTTGGATTTTTACTTAAAACTACAAAAAAAAAAAAAAAATTTTTTGAATTGAAAATATCATCACCTATGAAAAGCTAGTCTCTAAGGTTACTGCTTTTATTGTTTGTTTTGTTGAATTTGTCGAGACGAAATGACAGCAAATTGTAACATTCCGGATGATGTTTTGCGTAAATATAATGAAGCTAGCAGCTCTGATTCCAACAAAATCGTCAGAAAGATACGGCAAAGAATATAAACAGTTTTGTGACTGGAAAAGGGAAAACGGAGTCAGTGAAATCAGTGAGGAAATAATGTTGGCGTATTTGTTTGATCTGGCAAGTAACTTTTAATATTCCTTTGATGGAATCATTATTATTGGTATTTTTATAGTCGAAGAAAATGTCTAGTTCTTCACTGTGGTCAAAGTATTCCATGGTTAAAGCGATGCTACAATTTCATGAAAACGTGGATGTATCAAGATTTTCTAAAGTTAGAGCTTTTCTGAATAAACAATCTGTTGGTTATCAACCTAAGCAGGCGAAAACACTCACCATCAAAGATGTGGTAAATTTGTGAAAGAGGCGCCGGATCAGCAATATCTTTTGGCAAGGGTAAAAATTTTAGATGTACATTTCAATATTTCCTGACGGTTTTGTGTTCTTGTCAGATTGTTGGTTTAATCGGCATCGCTGATGGATGCCGCCGCGAAGAGTTATATGAAATGTCTTTGGATGATATCCAGGAGACTTCTACACAATTGGTAATCACAATCCCTTTCTCCAAAACGAATAAAAGAATAGTCTTTACGGTCATTGATGAAATGGATGGCATAAGTGTGTTGGAAATGTTCCTAAGATACGTTGCCTTGCGGCCCAAGGGTTTAGGTCACAACAAATTGTACGTAGGATACCGTAATGGCGAGTTGTACACCGGGCATAGTTTTCGCCGCACATCGGCGACTTTATTAGCAAAAGCGGGGGCGGAACTTTCCGTTCTTGAAAGACACGGAGGATGGAAGAGATTATATGTGGCAGAAAAATATATAGAGGATTCATTGGAAGGAAAGAGAAAAGTGGCTAAAATGATCCAAAGTGGGGAACGTTTTGTGCAAGTCTTAACCGAGAAATCCAAAGAGGTTATTACTACAAGTGCTCCTCGAGTTCCACTCTCCACGATGGTATACCGGGACCGAAATAACTGGGAATAAAGATTGTACCATTAATGTTACTGTTAAAGTTTAGCTTCCTTCTAATTATCATCTTTATATATATAATTCTTCTGTACGTGTGTATGTCACTGAACTCCTCCTAAACGGCTGAACCGATTTTGATGAAATTTTGTGTGTGTGTTTGAGTGGGTCCCTGGATGGTTTAGATTCACAATTGGACTTGGTAGGTGGCGCTGCAATCGGGTTCTAGGATTTTTTAAAATTTTTGACGACTTTCTTTGTTTTAATTTTTAAAAGATTTCTCGCATATCAAAACATATAACCCCAAAATTTCACCCCCTCCTCCACCACCCCCCAATATGTTTTAAAATGAAAAAAATCGAAAATTCGAAAATCGAAAAAAAGTTTGCTGAACCCGCTAATAGCAGGCAGCGGGCAGGACAACGTCTGTCGGGTCCGCTAATAGCAAGCAGCGGGCAGGACAACGTCTGTCGGGTCCGCTAGTATTTATTAATAATTTTGTATTTTTTAGTAATAAATACATAGTTTGATTATTGATTTATTTCATTTGAGTCCAGTAATAGTATTTAACATTACTAGCTTGGTAAGAGGGTTTTTACTGGCGAGCCAGTCACCTTCTTGTCAGTAAAACCTATTACCTTGCGTATATTGTTGAATATTTTATTTGTTCCTCACTTGTAAATAACTAGCAATTTACCATTTATTCAAAATGTCAAACTGACAAGCAACTAAATTCATCAATATGACACATACTAAGGAAGACAACTCTGGCTTTGCACGCTATCATTTATCTATGAGCACGTTTGTAAAATTTTACTGGCTAGCCAGTAAGATATTTACTGGCTACCCAGTTAAGAAACATTTTCAAGGTGAATACAGTGACTTGATAAATTGATGTTTGCAAGTGAGGAACAAATAAAAGGTTTTATCTACTCCAGTGGGATAAGTAACGCATTACGTCACTCATTTGACACTATTCCAGTTAGGTAATGAAGCTCATTACACCACTCAGTTATGTAATGGTTTCATTACGCAACTGAGTTGTGTAATGACTTCATTACGTAATTGAAATAGTGTCAAATGAATGACATAATGACATTTGCCTACTAAAATATTTTTGAAAATGACAGATCTGACATTTCTCTTAATGCACTTTTCTCAATTTTAGGCAGTCGTAGATAAAATTTTGTACAATACATGTGTGATAATGCATCATTAATATACTTGTGTGCTACGCACTCGTTTGTAACTTACACACACGTATATTAAAGATGCTGTTATCCCACTTGTATAGTAAATAGCTATTATCTTACAGTAGCGCCTATTACCTGTTTTCAGTGACTAAAATGAAGTTTTATTCACAAGTGAGTTTTCATTATTTATACTACTGCATTGTTGGTAGCACTGTCAAGCTATGTCGAATTCGTAATTTTCAGGTTAAGTTTTGCGTCAGTCTGTGTCAAATAACAAACAAAACCTAACCTACTAACCTCGAATTTAACATAGATTGACAATACACTTCAGTACTGCCAATACACTTCAGTACTGTCAAACGTATATGACAAATCATAGGCGACTAATTATAAATTTATTTCGCGACATATTCTGACTGCCCCAACTATTTAGGCACAAGAATTGCTACTGTAAGATAAAACGTTGTATATCACACGTGAGCGAAATGCAATTATACGCTCGTGAGAAATTGTATCGCTCGTGCTGGGGCACTCGCGATTCAAAATTCTCACTCGCAAATGATGATGCATTTCTCTCACTTATAATATAATCTACTATTACTGGACCTGATACCGTAAAGCCTCATTTTCCGGATTAAAATCATTAACTTAAACATAGATGTTACGATGCAGTATGAAATAAAGGTTGTTTATGATATTATTTTCATTAAAAATAGATAAATAATAACTAAATATAATTGGTAAGTTGACTGACATTTTTTCAGTAGACATTGGGTTAAGTTCGAAAATTACTAGTAGCACGCAATGATGAAATGCAATATTAACTACACAGAAAACGCAAATATAAGTATGAATGTTATAAAACATTTTCAATTACCAGCCTGAAGATTAATTTTTATATTTTAGAACATGGATACTTCAGGATTGTCTGATATACTGGAAAATTGGAATGAAATGACAAAAACCCGGTCCCAAACCTAAATGAAGAAAGATTTAACCTTCAGTTCCCAACCTATTATTAAAATTGTAGGAACTAAACATAATATCCTACTTACAACCACTTAAATGCATTCATTAAGCTTTTTACAATAGAATTATAATAAAGTCTGTGTTGCATATTATTTGTCGCAGTTTGACATTTATTACTACTGCTACCATATTTTTGAAAAAAAATAAAATTTCGGGCAGCACTATTGGATAATTAATTTTTATTTCGAACATCACAAAATTTACAACCATGTCCCGTTTCCCAGACGTTATTACTTGCTGATTCATTGCTAACTCGGTGAGAATCGATTGCTGCTTCCACATGATGTTACCCATCGTAATCTAACGAATATTTGAAATTAGAGAAACAGCTTGCTACGGAATTACTGATCCTGGATTTTGGAAATGAATACAAGTTGTTCTGTAACACGCTACAGTAAATATGCAATTTAAAACTCAGCTTAACAAAACAAGCTTTGCTTTTAAAAGCTTTCTTACTTCATCTTTAATTTTAATTTTAAAGCCGATAGCATTTTATTGAATATTGGTTTCCTTTATGAGACTAATAATCACAGACTGGGGACTCTGTGCTAACAACAAAATGGGTTTCATGTTCAAACATCGTGGCTTTCAGGTCAATATGACTAATTTGAAACAGTGGAAGATCGATGAAAATTGGTCTAATAATTTACGTGACCTACATTGGCAACAGCCTGTCATACGTTCTCGAAGACACTTACTGCTAACCAACTTCAACTAATGAAAGCGAGGTTGGAAAGCGACGTTTGATGCTGTTATTGCAACTCCAGCGCTGTGTAAATATGACACTTTCATCGTCGAATCCCATCAAATTATAACTTCTCGTTTAAGGGCACGGCAAAAGCCCGGAATCAAATTATGCAGTCCGGTACTCGCCAAACTGTTTTAATTGCGTAGGTTCATCGCCGAGAAATTAATTTAGGTGACCGCCAAATTAGTTTATGACCCTGTATATCAAACGGATTACGGTAATTTGATAAAGTGGGCATCAACGCTGCCCTCTGGAGACGTTCACTATCAAATGACATTTGTCTTAAAGCTGCAATTAGCATCAAACATTTAATGGTTTGTGGTTTGTGCGGAAAAATAAGATAATTGAACGACTTTATAAAAATAAAAAATTGAATTTTCCAGACAACCTACATAAATAACAAAATGTGGTAACATTCCACAGCGCAGCACTTCCCGTTGCATGTCCTGCACATCGTCCAGAGCTCTTTCCAAATGAAATTAAACTGGAAAACTTGAATAAACTAGTTAGCCCTAAGTTCTCGGCAAAACCCGACTAATGCAGTAGTTAAGTTACAGTTTTTAAGCTCAAACTTCTTGGGTCCTTAAGCGAAGCGAACAAACAAAACTAGCCTCGGGTTCTAATTCTTACAAGGGTTTCGATGTGCATTCTTGATCACCACATTAGCAACATAGGCCGAAGCACTTACCAATAAAATTGTTGATAAAGGGTAGCGACTTACCTGAAACAAAAAAAGCAAAGTTACTAGGGAAGATTACAGAGCCTAAATGGGACGAGAAACAGAAATGATTCATACGTAATAGAGCCAGATATTGCCTTACGATCGCCGTATTTACATGCGCCTTTATTGTCGATTTCTGCAGAAACAGCCAATCCTAAGAGATATGGATTACGCAAAACTCGCCCTTTTATCCCGACGGCATGTTAGAAAATCGCGGAATTTGTGGGGCTCCGAAAGCAGGGAAAATATTAAAGCCGGGTTAAAGTTGTTTATTTAGGTAGAGCGACTGGATTTTTCGCATATTTTACGTTTTATACGCTCAGCTGCTTTAAATTAGGTTTTATTCCCTCTAGAGCGGTGCGATATTTGCCAGCTTTGGGGTGTCAATTGCCGATTGATTAAAGCGTGCTACGTCCAGTCGAATGAGTTCAAATGACCCATATAAAAATGCTCTGCACCGACCCCTGGGGAGATCGTTATCACCAAGCATTACATTTGTACACATGAAGCGACATCTATTCTAGGGTAGCAGAACTGTTTTAAATTAAGAATATCGTTACCGAAAGACTGAAATTAATATAATGCATTACTAGGTTACATTTATAAATTTATTTTATAGTTAAAATATTATATTGCTATGGTCCTCTACGACTTTAGTTTAATTTAAATGACAATTTAACTGGTGTCATTTTCAACCAATGGCATTCTTCTATTTAAAAATAAACTACCAATCGAACGATTATTTTAGTGACAATAATTCGAGGAGCTTTATTTCAGCGACAATAATTCGAGAAGCTTTATTTCAGCGACAATTTTTTCTGTAACTATTTTTTAATGAAAAGTTAAATTGTCAAGACGAATAGGACTCTAGGTCGAAATATTGCAGACAAGTTTTGCTCTTCAGATTGTCTCGTTTCTGTTGCTTTAGAAAATAACGACTCGTGCAAGCACTCGTCGCTATTTTCGTCGCTGCAGAAACTCGTATCTGAATCGCAAAAATTATTGTCGGCAATATTTTGACCTCTCGTCCTATTTTTACTGAAATGAATTATTTATTCTCAGGGTTTTATCACTTTT
>CALNHX010010633.1:0-38571 GCA_940337035.1 Agriotes lineatus
ATAAAAATATGTTTATTGCAAGTATCGAAAACTCATTTAGTTCAACGATTTTGTAAAGAAATCGCTTGCTTTGCTGGCAGGCTTACAACAACATAACCGAATATGCTGGCAGTGTAGAGCTCCACTTATTAAGTATAGGTCACGCACCGATTGTATTATTAAATGGAAGAGCAACTCATACGACCTGCGCGTGAAAATATATACACATTTGAATAAAATAATAAGGTCGTCACTCGCTCACTGGGGGTGTCGTGCGTTTGCGCAGTTCAGAATGTTCAGATTGTTTATCCGTCACTCAGCTCTGTGCGAGAATGACATAACCTAAATTTACTTTGAATTTTTCGCGTTTTAAATTGGAAGAATGCCCCTCTTCATACGAAAGATGGAATTTGCATATACCGAATCTCGTGATTTTCGAAGAAATTGCTGTAAAATGCCTTTTTGTGGAAATCGAGGATCGATTCCTGGCGTTCAATATTTCGGCAAGTTGTCTCATAATTAAAATAATAGCTAGGTAAGTACCTAAGATTTTTTTTCAACAGAGTAACTGAGAGTCGACGTGAGTAGTGGTTGCGTGCCATTGGAATAAGGCTTGATGACAAATTAACAGTATGCAGTCGCATTTATTCTATCCATTTTAGGCCCGATGATTTTCAAATTCTGGAAGGCTGAAAAATATTGAAATCCAGTGCTCTTTCTGCTCTAAAATTAAGGCCAATTGACATTAGAAAGCAATTATTCACAAAAAGGTATAATTTTGTTTATTTTTCACAATATTATGTTTCTATTTGTATAAATTCCGGCATTCAAAACACTCTTCGAGGCCTGTGAAGATGATCGAAAAGCTGATGAATCAGATGATTGCTCTATAAATGCATTCCAACAGCCTTCGACAAGCTCCCAAAACTTCAACAAACTGGAAGTCAGGAAATAACCTGTATTTTTTGTAATATAATAATCGCAAAAATGTTGTCACAAAAGATAGCTTCCAGTTATGTATAACACATTTCTTTATTTCTATTAAAGAATTTGCGATTTCACGTAAAGCTACTGGAAAATTTGGACCTCCCTCATAGTCACAAGCACAAACTCCTTAATAACGCCAATAAAGTATCGAGAGATCCAAAAAAAAACTGTTCCTCAGCGGGCTGTGCAAATTCAACGTGTGAGTAATATGTTGGTGACACTGTACGTCAATGTCAAATTCGAGGTTAGCAGGTTAGAATTTGCGTCATTTTATGTCAAAACTGACGGAAAACCTAACCTGATAAACTCGAATTTGACATTGACGTACAGTGTCACCAACATATTATTCATACGTTGAATTTCCACAGCCCGCTGAGGAACAGTTTTTTTTTGGATCTCTCGATACAATGAACAACTTCCGAGATTGGATCATGTCTTTGTTGAGATAGAAGAACTCAAACGTTTCATCCACTTTCCGAAGAGTATAGCCATTGAATTATCGTGCTCTTCTAACCTTTACCTTTGCAAAGTTTTGTCTCCGGCATGGTTTACACGTTGAGTTACCTTGCTCTTTAGCTTCTACCTTTATAAAGATGGGCGAAAGTTGAATTCTTTAATCTCAACTATGACACGACTCAATCCCAGAAGTCGTTCGTTACATTATGATGATGACAAAAACCGTGGAATGAGCCGAAATCATCCAATAAAGTAATTACAGGTTTGAGTAGTGATACCATACTATTTTTTTTTGAAAATCTGATACATGTAAGCCACTGAATTCTATTATTAAATAATACACGAATTTGGAAAAAAGGGTGATACATAACCTATTTGTTTGACATATGTAAAATGTCGAATTTAGATTAAAAATTTGTGTCAATTTGGTCTGTTTGCCAAACTCTTAGCAAACATATACAGGAACACTAAGTTTTGTGGTGTACGTGCGTCATTTAGTGTACGTGCGTCATTTAGCTGTGACAATCTCCAATACTACAAAGTTTAAATTCCGCTGATTTGTAAATCAGCGCATGCGTCCGACACCCCTGCGCAGATCCAATTAGTACCACGTCAAAAGTACAGGATTGCTCTTCCCTCTTCCATTTAATAATACAGTTCAGTGAGGTCACACGGTCACTTTGTTGCATCAATTGTGTTTGTCAAACACCAATGATGATTAAGGTTACTAAATCATGTTTTTGATATAAGGTACCGCCAACTGTGCAAACATATATCTTTTGTCTCTTTTAATTTGGGGTAAAGCTATCAACTGCCTCACTCTCACTTTCCTACAATGTTGTCCTTTTTAATTTGGGGGAACAAAATCTTGGAATGGAATGGCGGTACTTTTATATGTATTTAGTGACCTTAATGATGATGTATTTGCGACGCCACCAATCGTGTTTGTCAAACACTAAATATAGGACGTGCTCTAATTGCCGTGCAACTGTTTGACGCGATTCTGCGCATTGTGTTGGTTCTTGAAATTGTGTTTCTGACTATGGTTAAAAGTTTTATAAAAATTCCTTCTTCCATCCTTGAATAATTTTTAAAACTACAACCATCTTCAAATTTCAATTATTTGTGCACCATTGATAACATCCCTCGTCTTGATCGCGCCATTATAGATACTTACGGGCCCACACTTTTCTAGATCTTCGCTGCTTCTTATTAGACAATGCTAGGCCTTTTTGTTAACAAAAATACACATGACAATTAACAACTCACGTCTTAAAGTAAGATCATAACCTCACTAATAACAGCTGATTAAAACATTTGCATACAGCAAGTTTGATAGTATGACCACCCAGTTTGACAGAATAAACCAAACATTGTCCTATGACGTCACGAGACGTGTTTGACAAACAAATTTGATGCAACAAAATGATCGTGTGACCTGTGCTTTAGCATTTACTCTCATTACTACATTGTGTTATTACTTACATCACTTTTAGCGTTAAGAATTTTTACGTCTAACTCAGTAACATTATAGCTACTATAATGTTGCTGAGTTAGACTTACAAATTCTTAAGGAAATGATCAATATTTTCACAGCAGTAAAGTTGGTTAATTTATAATATAAAACATTTTGCTTGGTTAACACCAAGAATGATTGATCGATGTTTCATTTTATTGAAAGGCAAGAATGCAGTTAGTATAACCAAAATTTCGCCACTAATTTCATTAAACTGACTTCTCGAAAATTATTAGTGCAAAGGGTACATATGTGTATAACTGGTTTTTGTATCGCTTACAAATTTACATTAGTTACAGTCGTAAATTTTGTGAATTTTACGTTTGTTGCCAATCCAGTGAAATATCATTTTTCAATTACACACTGCAGACAGCTAGCTACGTTTCTATTATTCGAACGAGTTTCATAGTTTAAGTGGAGTACGTAGGTCCACAGTCGGGCATTGCGTTCAAAACCAATGTCAACAGGATGTTCATAACGTTATGGCGAACAGATAATTTTTTGTAAAGAATTTTTAAAGATGTATTGTTTAGTGATCACCGCACGTGATATTAAAATGTACATAAAGAAATGTTTGATAAAATTATACAGTAGTACCATACCAAATTACGACTACGATAAATTGTTAATTTCCAACGCCGATTTGTCCTGGAAATATTTATCGAACGTTTATTGATTTGTGTAGCACATGTACCTCTTCAAATTGACTAGTTATTTACTGATTTGTCAATTTTGCAATCGACATCATCTGAAAATATGCCAGAAGTTATGATCGATGAAGAAGAAGAGACCATGTCGATTAGTGGGCACTTTCTTAGAACTCAAGGGAATGAAGAATTGAATCTCAAACCGACAAGCTAACATTTTTTATGAAGAAATAGATACAAACCAAGCCATCGAAGCGGCAAAAAATGTAATAAAACACTCCATTTGTGGAAACGAGTTAACAGCACCTAGTTAATATGTAGTTACTAGTATGGAAACTGTCAACATGTAATTAATAAACAATCATAAAAATCAGCTTCAAACTAAGCATTGTTGCAATTTTCATTAATCCACTTCACTTTACAGCGCTGCAGCTCGGTATTCATTAAACTTACCAAAAATTCAAACAATAAATGTAGGAAATTATGTCTTCATTGATAACTATTTTTATCGTAGAATGCACTGGTAAGAGATAACGTGGAAAAACTTGGAATTTTCATTAGGACCCCGATCTCGTAAACATATCCAAAAATTTAAACTACCCGACCTTTTGAAGGATAAAACTATCCTGCTACTGGACTAATAGCTAAAAAATGTGTTTTGAGGAAGACGATATTTTACATGTCAAGTTTTGTTTTAACTCAGGAATATGTATATAAAAGTCATAATTTGCAATAGTTCCGAAACGTGCAGATCGTCGCTGACTGCAGTCAGCGCGAACGCGCCGCACTTGCGATGAAAGTTCGTGTCAAGCTCTTTACAATAGCGTTTCTACGGTTCTAAGTTTGTCTTTCAATATAAATTGGTCGGTAATTCGAAGTGCGGTTTTCCGTACACAACTCAACAATTTCATAATTCAATATCAATGTATAAACTATAAAACCAAGTGTTCTTGTGGCCAGTAACCCTTAGTGGGGTTTCATCTGCTATCGGCTTCGATAGCTTTGTTCCAACAGGCAAGAAGTGGCCGACTTAATCATTTTATGAATTAATTACACATATGAAAAAAAACTGATTTGAATTTACATTGTATAGATTAAAATCATTTAAGCTTCTCTTATGAGACTAAAACGATAGCATAAGATCTCAATGAATCATTAGAATAGCCACACAAAGCGATGCTTCAGGTGAAGTATTACACTATGATTGTTATACAACAAAAATAGCCATGATTGCAACTGTGTATATTTAGGTCTCGAATTTTACACTTTAGAACATTCGATAATATCCGATATCAATCAAAACAGAACGTGCACACTTGATAGCAATTAAATGAAGTACGAGTGTAAGTGGGCTTTGATTGCCCGGGAAAATGATAAAAATTTACGCTGACAACATTTCGATTTAACGTATCATCAATAACATCAATAATATTGAGCTATATAGAAATACTATTTAGATAATTACAAAAAAAAAACAAAAAAGTGAAACGAAGACCTTTGCAATGTGTGGTGTAAAAGCATATAGGCGTTACTGATATGCAACTAGTTTATTCAACTATTGCAACTGTAATTGTTACTATTGGTGAGTAATGCCCGGATTTGTAGGTTTTCCCTTTTTTTTTCATATTAATTTAAGCACTGATGTGAGACCTACAGATGACGTGAAAAAAACATGTTTTCAGCTATACTTGTTTTTGGCTAAATGCTTAAATGCTCAAAATTTCTTCTTAACGACCTAAATATCCTAAACAAAACCTAAATTGCATTTATATACGACTTAAATTGGGCTAATCCGAGAATTTACAAATAAAAACTAAAAAATTATCAGAAGAAGAACCAAGCAAATCATATTTACTTGCTTACAGAAATTTAGGAAAAACTAACGAAACAGTTTCACTTTTTGTAAATAATCTATTAACATGAAATTGTTTGTGCCAATATTTGAAATTTTTTCACAGGTAACTGACTAAGATGAATACATGATAAAAGTTGCAAAGAATTTAAAGATTTTTTTAATAAAAATATGATTCATTTGACAAGTGTTGCACCATTCTTAAATCGAAAAAATTGCTTTTTGGTGAGAGTGAGAAAGAGGTAGATGTCGAATGGACCAAATATAAGTTCGCTCCAGTAACATCTTGTGATGTGAAGAGATCGTTCTCTTGGCTAAAATAAGTTTTATCAGATAAGCGTCTTAGTTTCACGGCAGAAAATTTGGAACAGTATTGTGTTTGTTATGCAAATGCTTAGTTTATATTCTAGACTTACTGTAAGACTGTAGTGTTCTTGTATCTATGAGTATGTGTATTATTAAATTTAATTTACGTTTATAGTGTATTTGGTTCTAGCCTAATTTAGACTACGAAAATTATAATCCTAAATTGAAATTTTTAAGACGTGAATTAAGTTTTTCCACCCTATTTAATGACCTTTTTGGCATTTTAACGAGCTAAAAATCCGCGCTTTACGGATGAACTTTTTCCTAATGTCTAAATGTTTTAACAACGAAACAATCTTAACCACTAATGAGAAGTTAGAAACTATATATATAGCAATGATCCGTCCTTGAGAATCGCTACATATTTCTGAAAACTTTGCAATGCACTTAACGCCATTCACTAAATTCTCCCGATAGTCTCCAGATAACATGCTTTCATTTTGATGAATCAACAGATATTAGTTGCACTCTTTCTAGAAATGTCATTTAAAAGGACGATTAGAAATTTTGCGTAGATGGAAAGGTCGGCATCGCCATTAACTTAAGCCTCACGCGTGAGTATGTACTTGTGAAGTATTGTGTGATGTTTGCAATGTCTGTATATTGAAAATGTTAAAATGGCGTTTATGCAGTAGCGTTATTACATACAAAGTCGTAAATATTAGGTGGTTATTTTCATATCAGTGTTATTAGTAAACATTTCAATGGCAAACAAAATTAACGCATATGTGCTCATAGAAAATCTACCACGATTCAAATATAAAACGATGAGATATTGGGAAAGCAATATGTATCGTAAAAATTTTATTTTTCGATTACTGAAACAAAAACCTTTATGTGGATTCTATTACTTCTATAACATAATACAATGTCAAAATACAGAAAACATCATAAACAATTAGCAAGAATTTGTGAGTTCCCAAATCTTAATTTATTTCTAGGAATTCACATTATTATTTAATGAGAATTCTCCCCAATTTATAGTTTTCAAAGTTGCTTTTGAACATGTGGCGAAAACTTTCATACATGCAAAACTCATTACTGGGAAATATCCATATTTTGGGCGTTAAAAGTAAAAACGATTGAGAAAAACGTAAAGGGGCGATCATTATAGACGTTATAAAAATTGAACAATAACATAAATGTTGTCTACTGGAAATTACTTATGTGTGACTAAATACTATATTCAGCTTTATGAAGTTTGATTTAAACTCGCATACACGTTTCCATGATTAATAATGAAAATATCTCAGGTTGATAATTCCAAGGTTCCGGAACTGAGACAGAGAATTTTTTTTGAAATTGGTAATTAAGACTAAACTAAAATAATCATCACTAATATTGGTATATTACTAATTATTTACTTCTGCCAACTATCTAATAAAAGAGAACTGTTCCATCACTACCAAGATGTTATTAACCTTCTCAATCAAGAGTTCACACTCGTGTCACTGTTAGGGGTACATATAAAATGGCGGTCTATATTGTTCCAGACCATGACACTGGTTCTGATGACAAGTTTTCTGCTAGGCCATTCCAGGACAAACTAAGTTTTAAAAACGTTCAAATATATTTGACGTTAATAAACAATTTTGAGAAGACCGTTCACGTCAGTTGCAAAAATGCCTTTGAAGTGTTGCGTTCCAAGCTGCAACTCAAATTTGCGCTTCATCACTTGCTCCATATATTAGTGTGTTGAAACTTCCATCGAATGAAGCAGTGGCACAAAAATGGTAACAAGTTTTGAATTGAGAAGACTGGCGTATTGGAAAGATTTGTTTTGTTTATGAAGCACTTTAAAAAGCCGAAATAAAGGTTGATAAGATGAAGAGACTTGTTCCGACTGCAATACCACTATCTTCCAGGCAAGTTATTTTGAAGAAATTGCTGGTTTAAATGAAGTCAAAATTAGTCGAGATTTACTTACAATGCAGAATTAGGTACCTATCCATTAGGAATTGTTTGTAAATCGACTATTACGATGAAGTGGCCCACTACGATGTAAATAGTAACGATGTTATAGTTTTTTTTTGAACTCCCATGTATCAGAATGACAGGGACAGTGCACTGACAGATTGTTAGTTTAGTGATCAAAACTAGTAATTTTTTGTTAAATGTTGGCGAAGCCATGTTGCCTGCCAGATTGTGGTAGGTCGTTCCAAAGGTCACTTTATATGCCCAGATTCATGGCCTGGAACAATATAGAGCGCCTTGGTATCACGCATTCACCATGCATGTAAATACTGATTAATAAAAGAACAAAATGACTAATAATCATCTTCATCAGACTTTATTAATGATGGATGATATGGCAGTATCTATGTAACATTCGTGACATGGAGGTTGACAGACGGTAAGTCTATATGTTTTTATATTACAGGAATTTTATCTGTAAGAACATGTGGAGGGCCATGAAACCATGAGTTATTTAATACTATTATTCCATCAATTTCTAAATTCTACAACAAATTAATTTATTTTTCAACCAATAGCATGGATTACAGTCATCGATTTTACATTACCTATACCTGCTGGATACCTTTAATATAGACTAGAAAGTGTTTTGAAGAACACAATAAGCCGTCCTTACGACCGAACAAATTGGATGGTAGAATACGATGAAAAGTTTTAGTGTGAATTGTTCCAATTATTTTACTTCCGAGCAAAATTTCGTTGAGCAACAATTGATCTGTTTAAAACTTTTATCCTCAAGCAAAATGTAATTTATTCCGATTGTTTACAGGTAAATATTTCTTCTAAATTTCCATATATTAACCTTTTCGATAATTACATAGCACATGACGTCAGTGTTATAAGAAAATTTAAACGTCGTCAAAATTTCCCCTTTTATAATGAGGGCATCGTGGTGATAGAAAAAAGATAACCTTGGTTACTTGTTACGACTGTTCTGAACCAGATACGATTAGTTAGTTATGTCTCAGACTTTGTCGCAATTTCCTGCAGTACTTGTACACAAGGCGTTCATAGAACAATTGAATTTAGCTGAAATACGTTGTAAACAGTGGTGTGTTCATTTTTATTTTCTATTATTAGTGATTACATTGCACTCAATCAAATCTTATATTAGCTCAGTCTGAAAGTCCGAAATTAAAAATTGGAATGTCATACGTTGTTACGTTGCGTTATACGAAGTGGCAGGGCATACCTTTGAGCATAGGTGATTTATATTTTAGAATATCTACATTTTTAAATTTATATTTTTATGTAAAAGTAACATTAAACAATTAGTTTTAAATATTAAACGACGCGGAATATACTTCTCTTTAATTTGGCATCATTTTGCCATTTTGTCTACAAAAATCTGGTGTGATACACGCACACAATTTCCTTTTACAGTGATCTTATAATAGCCCAGTGGCCAAGTACATTTTATCTGACAAAAGGTCATGCAGTTTTGGATTTTGGATATGTTGTATGTACCTAGGCCCTTATTAAAAATCCAAGTTTTCTAATTTGGCACGCCTGTGCTCGCGTCAGTACGACCACTTTTGTGTCACTTTTTTCGGTTTTTGCTTGATAACTCTACTGGTGCGTTTTTGTAGAGCACAATATTTGCTATCATTTAATTTAATAAATATTTTTTCTAAACCTCATAATTACCGAATTGCCGAGCCTCAAAAGTAAAAAAAAATACGAAAAACTCAAAATCACGTTTTTTAAAACAAATTATTCCACTGACGTTTGGCCTACTTTTATTCATCAAACACATTCAAATATGATCCACAAGAGATTCTATTTCTTCATGCATATAGTGGGTGTAACACTACATCGGCCGGAAAATCACCTATCTCACATCAATACATATTAAAAATGTAAAGTTAAAAAAAATCGTTAGAGCCGTTTTAAAAAAATCGAAATAACTGAAAAATCACAAGAGTAAACACCTACTTCCGGTTATGTGATTTTCTTCAAAAGCTTGCTGTCGCATCTACATAGTACACAAAACTTATATGTGACGTCATATCTCTTGGTTTTTGAGATATTCTGTTTACACACAGACAGACTAATGAACAAAAACATATTTTTTGGTTTTAGGGGACTCATGAAGATCTGTTGAAAACTCAATTTCGAATTTTTGGGGTGAATCCAAAACTTCCTTTATTATAAAAGGAAGTAAAAATGGCGAGGAGGAATAACCGTGATAAGAAATGTAAAGTGCCTATGTTCAGAGGTATGACTAACTACCCAGTACTTGCACATGCTTGCATTTTTTAAAACTGTTTGAAAATAAAAATGTCAAATATCAATATAGTAAAATCTACTATGTGTGCTTCAGGGAATGCACATACAGTTGGTTAATTAAATGAGATCTTTTTTACAACAATGAAAATTGTTGAGAATATTTTATTACACTAATTATACATCATTATTCGAACTGTCAAATCAGTTTAACTACTGTTAGATACATTAGAGCTACAGTACAGAGTATCGACTTGTGTATTGTTTGAGGCTTTCGCGGTTACTCGAATTATTCTCCTTAGCATAGAATTTCGGCTTAGACCGCGTAGTATTTGTATATGAACACCCAGCATTTTCTGGCTTAATGTGCCTTGCACCTTGTGAAGTCGAGCAAAAACCCGCGCGATGGCCATGCTCTTTGGTGGCTCGTGTTGTTTGAGTATCTTGAGAACGAGGATACTTAGGCAGATTTGGCCGTTTTGCTGTTTGTGCATCCATATTCACTAACGTTTCGCAAGACCTTGCAGCTTGCATCATCAGAGTGAAAGTCGCACTAAGAACCGAAGGTCGGTGTGGAGCTATTTATAGTCCTCTGTGCCAGGCGCGCGGAGTGGCGTAACGCTGGCGCTGGTTGGTCGTCCGAGTGCAACGTAATCCGTGGGGCGTGGCCGTATGACGCAGAGTGGTTGTAACGCTTTAGATCGTGTATCACAGGGGTCCACGTTTTACTAAGCTTAAAGCCATCTTCCCTGTTGATATTATTTGGATGTTTTTCTATTTCTATGGCTTCACGTATCACTCGCGGGAAGTAATGAGGTATTCTGGCAAGTACTCTGGCATGCTCAAATTCTAAAGTGTGCCCATTTGTAAACGTATGCTCAGCTACGGCTGATTTTGTGATGCGTTTGTGTTTGCAATCGCCTTTATGTTCTTGGAGTCTTAGATCAACGGAACGACCAGTCTGTCCAATGTAACTCGAGCCGCAAGAACAAGGAATGCGATATACGCCAGCGGTTTTTAAACTTGGAATCTTGTCTTTTACCGATCTGAAGCCGTTACCCAAAGTTTCCTTGCTCGTGAACACAGTTTTGACGTTGCATCGTTGCAGGACGTTAAAGGCTCAACTGATAAGATAGGACGTGTCCTGCAACGATGCAACGTCAAAACTGTGTTCACGAATTTGAGCATGCCAGAGTACTTGCCAGAATACCTCATTACTTCCCGCGAGTGATACGTGAAGCCATAGAAATAGAAAAACATCCAAATAATATCAACAGGGAAGATGGCTTTAAGCTTAGTAAAACGTGGACCCCTGTGATACACGATCTAAAGCGTTACAACCACTCTGCGTCATACGGCCACGCCCCACGGATTACGTTGCACTCGGACGACCAACCAGCGCCAGCGTTACGCCACTCCGCGCGCCTGGCACAGAGGACTATAAATAGCTCCACACCGACCTTCGGTTCTTAGTGCGACTTTCACTCTGATGATGCAAGCTGCAAGGTCTTGCGAAACGTTAGTGAATATGGATGCACAAACAGCAAAACGGCCAAATCTGCCTAAGTATCCTCGTTCTCAAGATACTCAAACAACACGAGCCACCAAAGAGCATGGCCATCGCGCGGGTTTTTGCTCGACTTCACAAGGTGCAAGGCACATTAAGCCAGAAAATGCTGGGTGTTCATATACAAATACTACGCGGTCTAAGCCGAAATTCTATGCTAAGGAGAATAGTATCGACTTGGTTACAAATTAGCTACAGCTACAAGTAACAGTTAATGTTAAGTTTATTTTTTTTTACAACACTTCCTCTTAAACGAAACATTAACGTTTGCACTACTCACTTGTTTTTAGTTGCATTTAGCACTAACACCAATCATTTCACGAAGTTTTTCAAATCGAGCACTTGGAAATGGTTTGGTCATGATATCTGCTAATTGATCATTGCTACTCACATGCTTTATATCCATTTCTTCATCTTCAACTTTTTCTCGAACATAGTAAAATCTTACTTTAATGTGCTTCGTGCGATTGTGGAACTCTGGATTTCCTATGAGTCTAATTGTGCTTTGATTGTCGATTAATAATACAGGCTTCTCAGTTAAATGGCTTAATTCATTTAACATCCTAGTTAGCCACACTATCTCCTTAGCTCCCTCACAAGCAGCTATTAGCTCGGCTTCGGTGGTTGAGAGTGCTGTCACAGACTGTTTTTGACTTTTCCAGGAAATTATGCCACCACTGTATCTGCAGACTACACCACTGGTCGAGCGTCCAGACTCCATGTCTTCAGCATAACTTGCATCGCTGTATGCTTCAAGTTGTCCTGTTTTCCATCTGGGTAGAAATTTGATACCATAGTCTTTTGTACCCTGCAAATACTTAAACATTCTTTTTACAGCTGACCAGTCACTCACCTTAGGTTTGTCTAATACTCGGGAAGCTTTTCCAACAGCGTATGCTAAATCAGGTCTGGTTGTAATCATTAGGAACATTAGACATCCCACTGCTTCGCGATATGGTACATCCTTGATAGGAGGGCTTTGTTCCTGAGTAACTTCTCCAGCAACTAGAGGCGTGGTAACTTTGTTGGCACTCGTCATGTTAAATCGATCAATAATCTTTTGAACATAACTTGACTGGTGTACAAAGATAGTTCCATCTTTTCTCTGTTCGATTTGCATTCCTAGATAATTCTCTAACTGACCAACTGTGATTTGGAATTCATTCTTCAGTTGGTTGATGAACTCGCTGATAACTATATTATCACTACCTGCGATCAGTCCATCATCAACATAGACGGCTACTATTAGTTTTCTTCCTTGCTGTTTGCGTACAAATAGACATGGATCGGCTGTTGATTGCTTTAGGCCAGTCTTTGTTAGGAAGTTAACTAGTCGTTGATTCCAACATCTGGGAGATTGTTTGAGTCCGTAAATACTTTTCTTAAGTCTGCAAACTCGGCCACTCCCATCATCAAATCCATCAGGTTGAGTCATGTAAATTTCGTCAGTTAGTTCCCCATACAGAAACGCTGTCTTAACATCGAATTGTCTCAAATGTAACTGTTCATTTGCGGCAACTGCCAGCACTGTTCTTACAGTGTCGAATCGAGCCACGGGGCTAAAGGTTTCATCATAGTTTATACCGTATTCTTGGACATAGCCTTTTGCGACTAATCTTGCCTTGAATCTATCAATTTCACCGTTTTCTTTTGTCTTCCTTTTTAGAACCCAACGACTGTTGATGACTCGCTTTCCCACAGGCAAATCAACCAATTCCCAAACTTGATTTTCAGCTAGCGATGAGATTTCATCCTTCATTGCATTTAACCAGGATGCTTTTTCATCTGATTGCATTGCTTCATTGAATGTATTTGGCGTTTGACCTTGGGTAATGTAGACATGAAAGTCCTTTTCCCATTTAGGAGCTTGTATCTTTGATCGATCACGAAGTGAATATCGTGAAGATGAGTTTTCACCGATTTCACTTTCTCTGTCAGATCCGCTACTCTCGTCCAAGGTGGATTCAGTATCTTCGTGTCCATCTTCCTCTGAACCTTGATTTTTGCTGATAACAATTTCGTCCACGACAGTTGAAACTAATTCTTCCTGTGAGTTATCAATGAAGTTTTCAATACTTGGTTCCAGCGGCTTTTCCGGTACGAATTGGACATTGGCAGATTGAACAACTTTGCTTTGTGATGGTATCCAGACTCTATATCCATCGAAGTCGCCTTCATATCCTACTAGAATACCTTGTTGACTTCGAGCATCCCATTTACGGCGCCTCTGCTTCGGCACTAGTGCATAACATTCTATACCAAACGGACGCATTTGGTCGATTCTAGGTGCGGACTTGTCAAACCACAGCTCGTAAGGTGACTTTCCTTTGATTGGTGTCGGTCCTGTACGATTTAAAATATAAGCTGCAGTGTTGATTGCTTCACCCCAGAATTTTGTTGGTAAGTTAGCTGTTTGCATCATGGTTCTTGCACATTCGGTCAGGATTCGATTTTCCCGTTCGGCAGCACCGTTTTGTTGTGGTGTGTATGGCATAGATTTCTTGAATTCGATCCCATTGTTTTCTAAAACCTTATGAACATCTTTGCAGTCAAACTCCTTTCCACCATCCGACCTAAATGATTTGATCGTGATTCCGGCTGTTTTCGCTTCATTGATAAAGACTTGAAGTTTACTTGCAACCTCAGACTTGTTTTTGATCATGAATACCCGACGATATTTGGTAAAATCATCTTTGAAACAAACAAAATAGTTTGATCCACCAAGTGATAGTACAGACATTGGTCCATCGACGTCTGCATTTATTGTTTCACCTCTTGTCGTTGCTCGTTCGTGTCTTGATCCGAAATGACGTTGTGTTTGTTTTCCTAACACACATCCTTTGCAAAACTCGCTCCCGTCAGACTCGTAATGAATTCCGCGTTGTCTTAATACCATTTTAACGTGACTTTTTCCTTGATGGCCAAACCGTTCGTGGTACATTTGCAGACTGGCAGTTTTGTTTGCAAAGTAAATTTTTGCTGGTGATTCTGGTATGACGACTCGTATGTTTACATGGGGTAAGCCATCGATTTGTTCTCCAGTAATAACAACACACCCATTTCGTAGACCGCGTATGCCATTTTCATTGATCTCCCATTTGCAGCCCTTATGTAGCGTTGGACTTAGTGCAAATAAATTGGGTTTACAATTGGGTACATACCAGACATTAGTTAACTGGTTATTTTTCCATTCGTCATTGACAAGAACTTCGACGTCAACTGTGCCATAGCCAAGAGCTATAATGTCCGATCCATCGGCAGTTTTTATCATGTGTTTGATTGGAAATGGTTCATACGACCGAAAGTAATTTTTGTTTGATGTCATGTGTGCTGATGCTCCTGTATCAAAAACCCATCGATTTGGATTTCCTTCCGATGACGCAACAAGGGCTGACGCGAAGAATGCACCTAAATTATTTTTGACAGATGAATCATCTTTCGTTAATTCATTTTTGGTGACTTTTGCTTCTCTGCAGTTTTGTTTGGTTTTTCGTTTTGGCTTTTTATCAGGATGTAATGACCAACACTGACTTTCATTGTGGCTTGGCTTTTTGCAATGCGAACAATATTTTTTATTTTGGTTTGTGGCAAATTTTGATTTGGCAACAAAGGCGGTGTTTGTTTCGTCTTCGGCTGAACGAATTTCAAAACTTCGAAGTCGTTCTATAAGTACAGTTAGCTTGCGTTCGGCAAGTGGAGTTGCTTCCCAAATTTGTCTCACAGTATCGTATTCGCTCGGCAATGTTGCTGTAATTCACAGCATAAGCAATTCTTCCGGTAGTTCAACTTTGTACTGGCTACGCATTTCCATAACAAAATCATTATAAGTTTGTTGTAATTCGGTAATAAAATCATATATACTAGAATTTGCATTTTTTACAGCAGTAAAGAATTTAGTTGCAAGTCGATCGAGCCGGTGGCTGTCGCGTTGTTCATAAAACGATAGTAGTTTTTGCCACACATCGTACGACGTTTCACAAACCCCGAGCTTTTTATACGGTTCATCTTCTAAATATTGTATTAGAGCATACCTTACTTTAGCATCGTTGACTTGGAACTCATCATCAGCTTTTTCGTATGCTACTAGGGCGTTTTGATCGTTTTGATCGTTTTGAGCATCGCCAGTTGCGGTCGGTTTTATCGGAGCTTTGTTGCTTCCGTTGATATAACCTAGTGATTTGGAGCAGATTAGTAGCATTTCCATTTGCTTCTTCCAGCGATCCCAATTACTTGCGCCTTCTAGCTTGATTGTAGGGATTTTTGATATATCCATAGCTCGCCCAAGATAATTCACTAAACGTACTTGTTAGCAGTTATATTCTTGATTTGATGTCACAAAAGAACGTCACGTCGTTACGCGCACTTTTTCTTTTAGTGTTCGAGTTCAAAATAAAACCGCACATGCACTACTCCAATTAGAGTTAATTTTGATTTAGTCTTGAGTCATTTACACTGGATATTTACACTTTTACGCGTTTAGGTAGCGTGCTGCACCCATAACCTGTTGACGAACAATCAATTGTAATTAACACATTTATGCTAACTATCTAAATTACGCTATAATAGAACTTACTATTGATTGTATATGTTGAGAATATTTTATTACACTAATTATACATCATTATTCGAACTGTCAAATCAGTTTAACTACTGTTAGATACATTAGAGCTACAGTACAGAGCATCGACTTGGTTACAAATTAGCTACAGCTACAAGTAACAGTTAATGTTAAGTTTATTTTTTTTTACAACAAAAATTAAACAAAAACATTTTCTAAAATAGTATTAATGTCGGAAACTAGTATCCGCAGCTAATGGTTGCTCCGCTAGGTAGCCAAATGTATTACAACTTCACAACTTTGTACAGAATTAGTTAGTCTTGTAATTTCAAGTTGCTATTGCAGGTGAACAAAACGAGTTATCTAGATGCAGTTTTCGAGAGACGGTGCTATTTGCCAAGAGATTTCTTAAAATACGTCGTGGCGTCCGCTACAGTTGCTAAAGTATGTGTATTAATTAAATGTTTAAAAATCCAGTTGCGGCTTTGAAAGAATGAAACTAGCTATTGATGTGGAGCTTGCACTATCAACGATTTCTGTTGACATGCTAGTGGCATCCGCTACCTTTTTACCTTCTCTGACGAGAACTAAATTCATTTTAACCAATTCACATTGAAGTTGCCATTGTGAGAGAACGAATCGGGCCATCTATTTAGCATTTGAGCAATGAGATAATACGTAAGGTGTTGGTTTATTTGATTTGTAGCTGGTTATTAATATTCTAAACGAAGAAAGTCTAATTCTGCACCAGGCGTAAGAAAATCAATCTTAGTTTTGTGGAAGAGCGATCATCATGAGCACAATTTTGGTTGGATTTGGCGTTCATAACAGTCTCTTAGGATTATCAGCCTATACTATGTTCATGTTATTTATTCATAATGTTTTATAAGACGACCGGAGATGATTTTCATTTAATGGCATGTAATTTAGTAAAACTGGAAAGTTTTGGAGACAAATGTTTCAGTATCTTGAGTATTAAAAATCTTAAGAAAACTGCTATCATTAAACAATTTCGGAGCTTAATAGAAAAGTCAATAAAATTCGTACTGGAGTAGAAAACAACTATATTTAAAAAAAAAGTTATTACAAAATGATATTATTACCAACAATTGCATTTTGCAACACTAAAATTTTCAAAGGACCAACGTCGTTTATGCTTGGTCCTATTGTGCCATTTGTACTTGCCGGATGTGGCTTTTTTTCATATGCGCATATAAAACGCTTTCACTTGAATTGTTCTGCTTAAATTATTTATAGATATATATTAAAACCAGAATAACAGTTTGTCAAACTTAGCTGAAAGTCTGATATATCCCCACTTACCTGCGTGAACCTGAGGAGCGAGAACGCGAATCGAATTCAGATATCAGCTAAGTTTGACAACTTGTAATTAATTTCCTGACATTGCCTAAGTATGACTGTCTTGTAAAAGAATCATACAAGGAAGTGAAGATCGACCTAGAAAATGTTGCAGATGACAATTTTATTTTGATGTGTGTATATGCAGATGCAGAATTTGATTGCCGAAATGAATTTGGCCAATATTAGAATGGAGCAAATTAATTCGGCAACTCAGCAAATTTGGGTTTTACGCAGTTCCTAGACTGAGCATTCCATTTCGGCAATTGAGCTCATTCGGCATCTGAGTCTAACATACTTATATATTTTAAATGTTGCATTTATGATAAAATGTACAAATACAACAATTATCAAACTTAAAAATACTGTCAATTATTTTCAATTTTTTATTACAATAATACTTTTACAATTTCACGTAACAGAACCTAAGCAATACATTTTGAATTGTAACATTCGTTGAATTGATTTTTGTATCTGTTCTAGGAGTATTTCCACTCTATACCTCACCTATTTGTATTTTCCTAACTTTTTCTGTTTACGCTCTTTGAGAACTTGTTTCTCATTTTTCTTTAAAAAAATCACTTTTTTCTTAGCTCTTTTTTATCTTGAATACGTTGGTACTCAAGCTTCGCATTTTTAAACACTCTCCTTTTCCTGCCTCGTGACGTATTACATTGAGTGTTGGAACTGGCAAGTCAAAGCTGATTTGTGGATCAGCAGCAGCAGCGGCTCATGGAGAATTTTGATGGTAGAACCAACCAAACATAAAATGCATTTTTCACTTACTCACAGACAAAGCCAGATTCCGACAACCCAAGATTTAAATATTTCCTATATGGACTGTCAAAAATTAGCATCAGTGAACAAAATTACCAAACTCTGAAACTAATTGAAGATGATGTACTGAACCGGATATCTCCGTTTCATGTTTTGCGTAAATGTATAATTAGGCAAAAAAATATTGCAATTTCGTTGTTTGAGAATTACGTGTACCTTCACATGAGTAAATAATAACCACGTATTGGGCGTGAGAGCGATGATACGGAAGCTCTGACCTTCCGCCTTGCAGGCCAAGCTCCTTCATGTGGTGTTAGTGCCTCACCATTATTATTATAATATAATAATAGAAATTTATTGCTAGGTCCACCGAACTGTTTTATTTCAAGCTTTTCCTCCAGCGAATACGACACTAGAGGCTAATAATGAGAACTAAAGGGTTTACCAATAAGGGTTACCTACAATTGAAATAGAATAAAACTCAAAATATTTAAGGAAATTCAGAAATGTTTATTAAATATGAAAATATAAAACATCTCAATTATCTGTGAAACAGAACTTCGGCCAAATGACCGCCGCGGCTCCTTTGGCAGGCCTCAATTCGCTTGATAAAATTTACCATGACATTCCTGCAAATTTTTCTCGGAATGTCGCCGATGACCCGTTGGATTTCGAGTTTAAGTTGTTCAATATTCTGTGGATGGGTAGCGTAGACCTTTCCCTTCACGTATCCCCACAAAAAAAATCTAGCGGCTTCAAATCACACGAGCGTGGTGGCCAATTCACATCGCCGTTTCTAGAGATAACACGGCAGGGAAATTTCGTTCGCAGCAAATCCAATGTCGCACGCGCCGTGTGGCTCGTTGCAACGCCCTGCTGGAACCAAATGTTTCTTATGTCCATGCGCTGCAAACGAGGCCATAAAAACTCATTAATTATGGCGCGATACCTTTCACCGTCCACCGTAATCGCTCTTCCTTCGTCGTTCTCGAAAAAGAACGGACCGATGATGCTTCCGCCCCAAAATGCACACCAAACAGTAACACGTTCTGGATGCAGCGGTTTCTCAACAATCTCATGTGGATTCTCTAGTCCCCAAATGCGGCAGTTTTGTTTGTTAACGTATCCATGAAGATCGAAATGTGCATCATCACTCAGAATGATTTTTTGATGAAAATTGGGATCTGTCCTCACTTGCGCCAATATCCATTCAGCAAACGCACGACGCTGGCCATGTTCTGGGGATTCCTGTGTTAACTGAATTTTGTAGACATGGAGAGACACATCCTTCGTCAGAATACGCCAAGTTGTCATTTGCGAGAGGCCTAACTCCTGCGAACGACGAGGAACTGAGAATTTAGGATCCTCCACAGCAGCGATGTTTTCGGATAAACGGCCAGAACGAGTACGTACAGGTGGTCTTTGGTCCATCACCGACCCGGTAATCTTGAATTTCTTGACAATGTTTCGAATTGTCTGCTCAGTTGGCCGATTAAACTGACCAAACGTAGCACGCAATGCACGATGTGTAGAGCGCACAGATGAGCCCGACTCGAAAAATGTTTGCACGATTGTAACTCGCTCATCTGTACTGTACGACGCCATGATAACAATTGAGTAAGTTGACAGATTGAGAATAACACTTTTGTTTTTCGCAAAGATGGCTCGATCTCGTAGATACGAGTCGTCATAAACCGTAATCCCTATTGGTAAACCCGTTATTAATGAATACGGGTCGGGGCCCTGCAATAGAATTGAACGGTTTTTCATGGGTACGAGTGACGAAGCAAGTATGCGAACTAATTTTGAAGTAAATTTTCGCTAGCATTTAACAATACTATTTCTTCCCGAATTACATTTTTCAGCTCCTTGCATTGTTTGAGGACGTGAGTTGTAAAATTTATACTTTAAAATACTCTCCTTGCATTGCTTGAGGACTTTAAAACGCCCCTAAGAAAAAAACAATATGAAACCGTCTCTGTATTAGCACAACTGATTCGGCTAAAGTATAGGAATTTACCGTGAATTCTCGTTGGTTAACAGGTCAATTAGCCATAGGTGTAAATAATATCAACATATACAACTAAAGTTTATAATGGACTTATTGTGACACTGAAAACGGTTTCACAATGAAGCTATTATTAAACTGTTTTTGGTGAAATGTTATATCTTCAAGTTGGCAGTATTTGCTGCATATGTCAAATTATCAAACATCACATCAACTGTCAAATGCCAATGCATTGTGACCACTGAACTGTATTAAATATTAATAAATGGAAGAGAAACTCATATAACCTGCACGTGAACATAATTAATATGTACACATTTGAAGGAAATAATAAGATCGACAATCACTCACGGTACACGGCAGGGTGTCGTGCGTTCGTACAGTTCAGATTGTTTATCTATCCATCAGTAATGTACTAAAATCTGTTCCGTCCTTTTTAGAGCCGATGATTTTCAAATTGTTACGTGTTATGTAGATTATTACTGTCGTTACACTCTGTAAGTGCATCCCAACAGTCTTCAACAAGCTCCCAAAACTTCAGTTCACGAGAACAGCCTTCGACAAGGTAAGACTCCAATTTAGCTAAACTTCGAAGGTGGATAAAATCTTGACAATTAGGGTAGTCTTGGGATTATACGTATTTTGGAAATATGAAAGCATAAAAATACTTAAGTTATAATTTTAACCTCAATACTTTTAACTTCTGTACCAAAAGTTTTCAGTGTTACAAATTCCAATGTAAATGAAACTGTAACTACATGCAATTTATGTAGGTATGCTTATTTTTGTAGCTCTCGAGGAGGTATAAAAATACAAAAAGAGAGTGGAGGTTCACTGGTTCAGCAATATTAGTAATACTATTACAAGTATCTCCTAAGAATGATGCACAATTATAGCTTGTACCTGTAGTATATTTTATAAAACAAATGTATAATTTTAATGTTTTGTATTTCCAGTAAGTCTTGTCGAAAGTTGTCATACAAAATGATGGTACTGGAGGACAAGAATAAACATTTAAAGAATAATCTCCGAACAGCAAACTTTCAGACAGGGTGGCTTTAAAAACAAGTACAACATCTACACGATATTGTAGCAGACTTAAGAAGACTTCGACTTCTTTTGGGAACTGCTCGAAAGGTTTTAAAAAACAGTAATTCAGGTACCTATATAATTTGAGCTGATGTCAATGCCCATAATAATGATAATAATTCTTCCAGGAATACGTGACGCAATAATAAAGACTTACGCTTAATGCAAAAATGGGAAAAACTAAATATCGAGTGTCAAGTTTTGTAATTTCAAATTCATCATGTAAATTCACAGATCTAAAAACTGGTAGTCACGAAATAATCTGTATTTTGTTTAGGACAAGAATCGCAAAAAAATTATTTTCTACTTTTTCATTGCTTTGAGATCTCGAGGACACCAGATTGTCAACGAAGACTCCAATTTAGGTTTTAGAAATATAGTACAGAAGTACAGAAATTAAATTACAAGTAATGTAACTACAATAATTACAAATACTAACTGTAGTTACAAATACAGACCGTAGACCCTGGAATTTATTCCATTCTTATTAACTCTCCCTAAACAAGTATATTGAATTATAAATAACATTTTTTAAGTTTTAGATTTCTATTGTTATTTCAATTTCAGTTTATTTGGAGATGTTTGTTACGTTTTAGATTTCTATCCATTCTTTTTTCATATTTGTTCAATAAATGATAAAAAGTACATAAACAGTTTCTATTTATTTAGACATTACTTGTCATTATTGTCGTACTTATACAGGGTGTAGAATTATTTTACCAAAAATCCATTATTTATACTGAACAACTAAAATTAAAATACCTTATCAGTGTTTAATATTTTACAGTGCACATAGTGCATTATGTACTTGTAATATATAATTTTTACAAAACAAAAACATTAAAATATCTGATGAAAGTTTAATATTTTACTCTGCATCTATGAATTAAATATTTATAATTTTTACTGTGCAAATATATTATTTTACTTATATAAAATTGTTTACTGCAGAAGTATATGTTAATATACTGTGCAGTTAATTACAAGCATTTTTAAATCAACTTGCGCAATTTGTATGAAGTCAGAAGTGAATCATTGCCCTTTTGCTGTTCCCTTTAATTATATAATTCAGTGAATGTTACGCAGAAAGTTGAAAATAAACACGGCAATAATAAACATCTTAATTTTTATTTGATTTGAAAAACGAAAACAACTCAAATAATAAGGCTGTCTCAAACGATTTGAATTTGTGAAAAACAGTAAAGAAAATTAAACATTTAACTATTTTTTGCAGCTACACTATTAGTACTTGTATTGCAGTTATTGTGAATATTGATAGTTACAGTGCAGGTATCTTTAGCATTAATAGTTATGCCAGGCAGGTTTTGAGTCAGTATACTGTGTTGCTAATTTGTGTTTCCTTGAAGGTTCACATTCAGCTCATCTGGAATAATTGTTTGTTTTTCAACCTCAAAATTAAATAATGGTTCACTGGAATAGGAAGTACTAGGTTGTGGTGAGCGAGTTGGGTTAAACATTTGGGCTACTTCTATTTTTTCTGTAAAGATGTCTCAATGTAGCCTTCGGCTATTGCAGAAGATTTCCACCCCCCGTGCTGCTTAATTGTTATCAAATCACCACCCCTATTAGCCAAATGTGATGCACTTGACCGCCTAAAACAATGTCCAGTGTACCGTTCGGGGTTGGAGAGTTTTAGAAAAGAGGCTATAATTTTTGGAACCTGACCAATCTTATTAATACCGATGGGACTTGTTCTGCAGCGTCCGTTTCGATAGGTCAAAAAGAAACGTTTCGTAGCTGCGCTTTTAGGACGAAGGTTAGCGTATTTTTGTATAAGACCAATCCATTGCTGCTCATTAATGGCAATCATTCTTGGTAAGTGCGTTTTGGTTTTAGGAACTGTTACAAGAATAATGTCATCTTTAAAATCGAGGTCATTAATAGACATATTGACTAACTCGTCCCGTTTACAAGCACCTGCGTAACCCATAATCAGGATAACCTAAAAATTAAAGCTATCGCATGAATGATTCATTTTATATGTAGATTAAACCTACCTTAATTGCCAGGTAAGACAGGTCATCTGCCTCCTTTATAAAACGATCTATTTCTAAACCCTCTAATATTTTTGACTTTTTAGGCTGGTAGCCATCGGATTGCCTTTTGAGAAATCCCTGTAGTCTTGCAAATTTTGAAATATCCAAGTTTTTATAGGCATTTAAGCAAGCCCGTAGCATACTGTAAGAAGCCCATACCGTTGAGGATTTCTTCGTTTTGCTGATTTCATCGTAATAAACAAGCAAAACATTTTCAGTTACTGCTTGAATGCTATTTTTATGACACCATGAATTAAATCTATTGTACTGTTTATCATAAATTGGTTTAGATTTACTTGGGAGTAATTTGTTTATTGCTTGCATAGCAGCTTTTCTTATTTCTGGAGGCGTACAGTCGCGGAATTAAAAATCCGGACATTTAAAATGATTCAGTGTATATCTTACTTTACTTTACTTATCACGTTACCTAGTGAAATTAGTCAAATTCAAAATTATTACTCGTATATGACAGCATGCCTCATTGTTTAACTGTCAATTGCTAACCTAGAAACGCAAAGCCCAATTTACATTACCCAAAAATTGCAAAAATCCTCTATAAGACTCGTCCGGATTTTTAATTCCGCGACTGTACAAGAAATACTCGACTCTTGTTCCATTTTAATTTCATTGTATTTAAATACTTTCAATAAACTAGTTCTTTTACAAACTGTCAATTAAATTTTGTTCATAACAATTGAAAAAGGGTTGGCAGTGCTGTCACACATTACAATCAAAACTCCCTAGATATTAAGGTGTTCATTTTTACAACAAATTTCCATATTATTGTTAAATAAATGACGCAAAGTAGAAAAAATAGTATATTATACTCGTTTAAGAGGAATTGTAGCACTCGTTCCATTGGAGCACTCCTCGCTACGCTCGTCGTGCTCCAAACTCACTCGTGCTACAATAGGCCCTCTTATTAAACTAGTATAATAATATACTATTTTTGATAAATTTCACATCAATAAAATTTCCATAGCAAGCTATCAAAAACTCTTCAATCCAATTGCCGGACTTGTACAAATAAATGTGAATAAACTAGCACGCTTTGCGATCTTGAATGGCAAAAGTTGTAAGCATTTATATAGGTAACTTTAGACTGTAAGCCGCGGTTAGAGTGATTTAGTGCCTTACCTTTAATGGCTCTTATTAAAATATTCTCATCTTTTGAGCGACTCCTTGCCGCTGGCACCCGCTGCAGTCTATAAACTGTCGAAACGCTGAGAAGCCGCTTCAATCTAGCACCCATGCGACCGTGAAAACAAGCAGTGCTGATCCTACAGTTCATATTCACGAAATAAAAATTACCCCGTGCTTTGTTTAAGCTTTACAATGAGAATATACATAAAAAAATGTCGAACGAGTGGTTTGTTATGGTAGAGCCATGGCTCCTCGGCATCTTATAGCGATCCGCCATTGATCAGCAGTGTTATTGTTACACTTTTTTCATTTTCATTTCCTTATCTATTTGCATTTTCATCCGTTCAACTTCCATCATCATATGTCTCAGTGTTTATTAACATCGATCATTACCTTGATCTTGTTGATAATACTCATGCCAGGCACGTAACCTGGGGGGGGGGGGGGGGTTAGGAGGGCACAGGCCTCCTAAAAAAAGTGACTACCCCCAAATAAGATGACATTGAACTTTTGGAGTCAATTGTGTAGGTACGCACTTTGGATACACAAACCCCATCAATAAAACATATTCGTTTCGACGCACCAAAACTCTTGCAAAGCAGAATGAGTGACAATAGACTGTATCACTTTGCAGTTTTAAACACTGAGTATCTTTCCGTCAAGCAACTGGACATCGTAAGAATAGACGGATAATACTACATTAACAATAACTAAAAATGTTACTACGGTGAGTAACTTGTATTGTATTGTATGTTATGGACAAGGTCTAGGCATGCGGAGTATCAGGTACCTTAGATACCAACTGCTACGGTCATATGGTCAAAGTCGTACTTTTGCCGAGACTATAAGTAGTTCCAAGGCTAGCAAGGGATCTTTTACATGCTACACATCGTAGTAACATGGGACTCACCGTTTTACATCACTTCCGAATGATGGCATTCTGTAGAAGTTTATATGCGCATTTTTTTTTATTTTAAAACTTCACCGGGACCGGAGATCGAACTCGCGACCCTACGATCAGTAGTCAGAATGAGTAACCACTGAGATACGGAGCCAGGTGGTGAGTAACTTACTAATTTCGTACAATTATTTTGTTAAAAGGTTGTTAATTCGGTTGTTGTTATTGTGTTATGCGAGTATTTTTGGTCTTATCCGATTTTCACCAAATTTCCCCGTTGCAACACATTCTTACGAAGAAAAATCGGAATCTGACTGGCTGATACTATACCTGTAGTAAAGTGTGTCCATGTAAAAATACAAAATAACATAAATAACAAAATCAAGGAGCTGAATAAAACACGCTTTACCGGTACAAATAATGAACAGATTAACTTCAGAGATGAACAACATTTTGAATTTGCACTATTTATTAAAAATATCAATTATTGTAGTATAGATTGTGAAATAAATTAAGCTGGTGAATAATTTAGGATTGTACTGATTACGTAGATGTGTTAGTTGACAGCAGCCTGATAATATTTATGACGTTCACAAATTTCGATACCCACATGGCTCTCATCTGACACAAAAGCAAAGTCTTGTCTGTCAGTGATAATGAGTGTCAATAGTTCAGATATCAATATACTCAATGAGACAACAACTCAAAAGTCCTTTCCTGCGTTTCTGGAACTTCCGTCTTAAAAAGTTTTACAACATCTCGTTCTTTAAAATATTGCCAAACGACATAATATAGCAATAATAAATTGCATTTGGTCCATCTAAAAAAATGTTACTTTTAGCTATTGCACTTAAAAAAGAAAAATTCGTTTCAATCTACAAAAAATATTGTATCTATAAAATTTAATTAATTGCAAGCATTAGTTAACTAACATTATTCATAAATTAAATTCTAAACTATTACCTTTGTTATCAGATAATCTATGACCCCATTTACTCCAAATGAGTTGTAACAGTTTCAAATATTTGCGAGTACATTATCGCCAGTTGTCATTATCATTCGCAATGACCCCAGCAGATTACTGTATCGACCTAACATTTATGTTAATAGTAGTACACACATGTTATTTATTAAAAATATATTTCTTGATATTTACATCACGAGATTTGTTCATTGTTTTTTTTAAATCCCCTTACAAACGCCATTGTGTAAACACTCCAAACGTGTTTGACTATTTCTGACAATTCATGAAGGAAATCGAATTGGGGCGGAATTGTTGGGTCATCAACTGTATCGATAGTACTCAAAACCACTTGTAGCAAATGGGTTTTTCAGGGAGATTAGGGTATATTGCGATCTAAGTAAAACCTACTAAAAGCAAGTCACTAACCTGATTTTGATATCGTCTGTCCGAATAATACGCAAAGTTACCTACTGATATGTATTTTTCCATATTTTCCTTATTTCACTTTCATTCTAAGTTTCTATAGTTAAATTTGCTTATAAGTTGATATTCATACATATAGTAATCGTAAGTACTTGCACTTTTCTCAAACTTATTTTTCCCTTTTGTAACCCAATGAAATAATGAACTTTTTTGAGATGATCTTTTATCTAGCTTAGAAATGTGGTGCGAATAGAAAGAAAACAATAAAATTGTTCAATAAATGAATATGTGCTAAAGCTTGTATTTAAATTACAAACTGAAATCACAACGCTCTTAAAAACATGCTAATCTGTACATTAAAGTTGAATGTCCGTAACACAGAGATCATACTGTTTTTTACTGTCGAGGAAAATATTTAGACTAACAGGAGTAAATATTATTGCAGATTGCTCATGCTACCAAAATATAGAATGAGATAGGTACTTGTAATATGTAGTGCACGGTGTATTTAAAATCTGCGTAGCACCTTTCTATGACAAAAACCAAGCAACCAAGGATATTGAGTTATGATCGTAGTTTCAGTTATCGAATTCTTATGGTTGAGAATGACAGTTAAATAGTATCAGTAACTTCAAGTTCAACAAATAACACAAATATCTAGATATAACTGTCGCTCTTTCAGTAATTAATTTACTTATAATTATGGTGTTAAACATGACTTCTGTTCTGCTGAATAGTTTTGAAGATACTGCAACACTGGAAGGAATGGAGTTATTTTTACAGTGTAATAATAAACACTAGAAAACTATACTAAATTTCCAGTAAAACATGCAGTACATGGAACTAAGTAGAAATCATAACTATGGCTGTGATTGGTCGAAACAAAGTCATTATTACAACCATCTGAAAGTCAAATATTATTTCAAAATTGTTAATTTGACTTCAGTATGAATCCTAAAAATATAAAAGGAAAACTAATAAATAGTGGACAAAAAAGGCTGGTCTACAACGTTTATTCGAATTAAATAGGACAAAATTATTGTAAAACACAAGCAGTCAAAGCAACTTATTTTCCTAGTGTAAAACTGATGTTGAGTTGAGAGCGCCACCTACTGCATTCTTATTTGAAATTTAGTTATATGCAAGACTAACATATTATCATTAATGTCATTCTGTAATCGTTTCGCATTAGTTATTCAGCGTTATCAGTGTTCTAAATTACTTTTTTTTCTTGCGTTTCTTCAGTTTGGTGTTTTGGTTTTGGATAAAAATCATGCCATACAGTTTTCCTGAGTACGTAGATATGGTATCTGATAGTAGGCGAATATGGCGGCAATTTCCTTCAACTCCACGTTTATATGCTGAACGTTACCCATCCAGGAGACAATATTAACATTATTCAAATATTCGATCAGCGATTAAGAGAACCAGAAAGATTTGAACTTTTGCAGGGAGTAGGTGGAGCCCGTCCACGGCTGTATTAGTATACGATATGGAAGAGAACATCTTGCATGCATTTGAAGACGAACCTCGACCCTGATCTGTAGCTCGAAGACTTGTTATTAGCCATACTTCTATACACCGAGTGTCAAGAGAAAATCTCTTAAGTCCTTTCCACTTTCGGTGAGTCCATGGTTGCTTTCGGCGATTGATAGAAAATTTGAACCTTTGCAGAGTAGATGGAGGCGGTCCACGACAGGGATTAATTAGTACCCGTATTTGAAGACGAACCTTGACAAAGTTTCCGCTCTGTAGCTAGAAGACTTGATATTAGCCATACTTCTGTACATCCGAGTGTCAAGGGAAAACCTCTTGCATTCTATCCACTTTCCGCGAGTTCATGGGTTGCTTTCCGAAGGTTATTCGCAATGGATAGAAGACTTGCACCTTTGCACGGCGTAGATGGAGAACGTCCACATGGATTAGTACCCAAAACGGAAGAGAGCATCTGATAGGTACGCGTATTTGAAGACGAACCTTAGCTAAGTTTCTGCTCTGTAGCTTGACGACTTGATATTAGCCATACTTCTGCACATCGAGTGTCAAGAGAAAATTTCTTACATCCTGTCCACTTTCGGCGAGTCCATGGGTTGCTTTCGGAAGATTATCTGCGATGGATAAAAGATTGAACCTTTGCAGGGAGTAGATGGAGGCCGTCCACGACAGGGATTAATTAGTACCCAAAATGGCAAAGATGATCTGATAGGTACTCGTATTTGAAGACGAAACTCGACAAAGTTTCCGCTCTGTACCTTGAGGACTTGATATTAGCCATACTTTGTACATCGAGTGTGTCAAGAGAAAACCTCTTGCATCCTATCCACTTTCCGCGAGTCCTTGAGTTGCGCCCGGAAGATTATCCACAACGGTTAGAAGTTTGCAGATGGTGAACACGGGAATAAGAAATCAACCCGGCTTTAACTAAAAGAATGTTATGAACGGATGAAGCAATATTTACCTGCGACGTAATGTTCAATATGCACCACTGGGCTGAAGTAAACCCTCATGTTTTCTACCAAAAGAATCAACGATTTAGATTTAGTGTCAATGTATGGGCTGGAATGATCGGACTGATCAGACTAATAGGCCCAAATATTTATGTCGATTTCTTAAAAACACTTACCGAGATTATTGGAGGAAGTACCTGGAGGAAGTACCTTTAGTTGTCTGGAGATTATTGGAGGAAGTACCTTTAGTTGTCTGGAGAAACATGTGGCTTCAGTTGGGTGGAGCTCCAGCCCACTGCTGGGGGCGGTTCAAATAAAGGAATGGTTAAAACAAAACTTTTCTGAGCGGGTGATTGGGCGTGGTAGTCCAATATCATTATCGGCAAGAAGTTCCACTTAAATGTCCCAGATTACTTCTTTTGGGGCATTTTAATAGCTTTTGTGTATGCAACAGACATTGAAAATTCATAAACTACCTATAGTTCAAGAAATACAAAATTGCATCATGCCGCAAATTCTAACAATAAACGAGTATTTATTACTCGATATACCAAATATTTAGAAGTTGAGGTGCTCACCTTCAGCAGCTTTTAAGAAAATTTGTCAAGGGTTTACACGGAACTTCCCTCGCGTGAATTAGATCAATTTGCAAATAAAAAAAAATAGTCCGGTGGGATTCAAACTCCGCGTTTTCAGGCGAATATTTCGACGTCAGTTTCTTGTCCGCCACTTCGGTCCGCTGGACTAACTGAGCCACGTGCGTGTTCGAATTGAAGGCGTTTCTGCTGCATTATAAAGACACCATCGGACACCATACTATTTTGTCCCATTTGTGATGTTTACCCTGTATCTGTCAGGTCTCATTTTCGCCAACGATAAAGCCTGAGGTATGTGCAAATTATTGCTTGTATCTATTTATCAGTTAAAGCAAACATATTTTTAAAATGACTTACAAACATTTTAGTTGCACCCGAGGTTGCACCTTTACACCATATCTTTTTAACTAAAATTGTATTAACGCCACATTAATTACTAAATGTAATGTTTGACGTTCTACTTCTCAAAAACATACCTAAATTGCACTCGCACAAATATCGAAACCCATTGGATATATCGAAACCCATTGGATATAATATGAGAAATCGCGCGAGTACGTTCAGAACTGCTTAAACAAGCAAGTTATTGTCTGTTGCAAGAACTTTCGCAAGCCTTTAAAATTGACTTGCAGCGGTATTTAGACTGCGGGAAGCATCGTCAGACAGCAACTTGTGCGAGTTTTCTCGCCAGTCTAAACGTCCTTTAATGTTACGTGATAATCATACTACGATGGCTAAAACTGGCGTCGAAAATGCGTGTTCCAATGGTATTCTTTCCACATTCGTATTACAATATACTATTTTCTGGTTCGGTGCAGCTCAACGATTGACTCGAACTGACGGATGTAATTATTTTTTGGACAAATGTCAAATTGAAAAACTAAATTTCTTGCAGAATGCAAATGACCATTGCAAAAATTGTATAATTTTTGTACGACTTTTATACTTATTTTGCATTAAAGCCCTTTTTGCACTGGTATTACAATATACTGTTTGGCAAGACAAAGACCATCACTCGTTAAATCTTCCATTAACATAAACAACGTAGGGAAACAATTACTTTTGGCTTTCGAGTGTAATAAAGCAGTATTAAATACTTTCTATATTTTGCAAGTTACTAGTGATTAAAATTAAGAGATTAAACATTCTCCTTCTATATTTAATGTTTCAATATTTTTCGTATGTATTAAAAAACCACGAAAAATTAATCAAAACCAAGGTATAAAAAGTATATTGTACAATTCTTTAGAGAATTAAAATTTTCACACTGATGGTAAACGACGTTCTGGCTGTGTAAATGTCGACGTTGAGGTCACCTGGTTGCAACCCTTTCTAGTAGTTGGATATATGCAGAAAAGTATTTATAGCTGAACTTATTGATAAGGTTGCACTGAGAATAGTACTCTGTATTCTCAATTGTAACAGAGCTGATAGCATAAGTAATTATGATACTTGTGTCAAGTGTCAAATAAATTCCATAAAAAAAAATATATACCCAATACTATTGTTTGTTTGTACAATAACGGGTCGAAAATACAGCGTGTCCAAAGTAAGAATGCACAGTCCACGGATCTCTGTAGCAGTAAGAGATGGATTTTTTATGATATGCAGCGCAGCACCTTGAGTTTGCATTATTCCAGTGAATATCAAACTTTTCACATTTGTGCTACAAAGTTGAGAACGCAATTTTTGATTTTAGTTTTTAGTCATACATCAACTACATATTATAAATGGGCTCAGTGTTGAAAATTCAGACTGATTACTACGGGGGGGGGGGGGGGGCTGTATTTTACGAAATAAATTGAGATACGTCGCGGAGTAAGACAGGGATGTATCATATCTCCACTTCTGTTTAACCCTTTCAGCCGCAAATTAAGAAACATTAATTACATCAATTCTTTTTTTAAATAACTATTTCATAGTAAGAACACACAATATTTATGAAAATATACAGAACTAAACATTTAATTACATATCTATTATAAAAAATTTAGTGGTAACTTCTAGAAACCACTATGCAGCATATGCCAGATAGCATTCATATCTATTTTTGATGGAAATCATAGAAGCAATTTTTGTTGGTGTCAGGTATAATCCCACATTACAAATAGAACAATACCATTTTGTTCTATGTTGTGTCTTACTGATTTTGGTGTACTGGCAATTGGCAAGTGTTTCGCCTGATCTGTGCGCTTTTCTGCAACGTAGGTTTGAACCTATTTACTATTTTGGATTTTGTTATGGGTACACCTGAAGGTGTGACAGCCAATGAGTCCTGTAATAACTCCCAATTTAAATAGCTTCATGTTCTGCTTTGTTTTTGAAAGTAATAAAAACATTTACAATCGTAGCATCCAAAAATGGAAAAACAGCCTATACCACCATTTGCGGATTTTTCGTTCTATGGCATAACACGACTTCAACATATTTAGTTTATCGACGCAGCCCATGCTTTCCCTATATCCCTTTACAATAACTGGACATTCTATTTCTGTAATGGTCACATCCTTATTTCTCCTAGAAATTGGAACAGTCCGAGATGGTTGGTGAATAGTTAATAGTGTAACAACAGGTTTGTCTTTCCATTTTATGCAGGCTAAGCCATTCTCACTGTCCAGTCTCACTCACCCTTTGTTATAACCTTATCATTCTTCGATACTGCCAACACTTTTTCTGTTGGCCCTTATTGCTCCACAGCTATAAATTTTATCTTTTTTTAGTGACTCAAACAAATTTACAGAGGTAAATAGTTATCGCAATATATGTGAGAATATTTCTCTTGATTTCTTCAGTAAGATTTCGTACCACTTTTTCACCCAAATTTTACTCAATCTGATCTCCATCTTTTCCAGTGTATATTATAAAATCTCATAAGTATACCTCCTTATAGGCTCTACCCAAATTTTAATACCTCTCCTGATGGATTTTAGGAGCATCTATTCTTGAAACTTATTCTACCTTTATATTTTACCATGCTATCATCCACTGCTTGTTTCATTGCAGGCATAGATAATTTTTTATTATTAATTCGCAATTTTTCTATGCAAGGCGTAATTTTATGCAATTTGTCAAATCCATTCTGACCCTTCTTCGGCATTAAGTTGTTATCACTAAGATGAAAATGCAATAATAAGAAGGTAAATCGAATTACACTCAATAAAGATAAAATATCATTATCTTTCAATGCACGGTGCGAAGGCCGACAGTCAGGGTAACTCGGAATGCTTTTTATGCCCAGTAGCATAGTTATTTCTAGAAATACTTTCATTTCCTTCGAGTTTGTAGGTTGAAAGTTTTTACCTCCCTGGGTTGCATATAAATTTGTTTGAAACACGATATCATCAATAATTTTGTCGTCAAAGAGACAGGAAAGAGCATCAACCAGCAATTCAATATATGGTTATTTTGAGGCCCAACTTCTTCTAAAAATTGTTTAACATTTGTCATAAAGTCGTATCTCCCCCACACGTTGTTTACTAATTGGGCTAATGGCACATTGTCTTCGTCACTAAATTCTTCATCGCTATGGCTACCTGAAGAATCTTGATAGGATTCATCGTCACTAATAATTCCATCTTCAATCACAGCCGTTTGATTAATTTCTTCCGATTCTTACCCTGAAGGAATACTATTTAATTAATCATAAGCTTGTAAGGAAGTTACTGTAATAAGGCCAATGCCGAGGACAGTACACATTTTATCTAGGGAAAATAAAAAATACCTGTAAGTCATAGTGGTTTCAGTAACATACCACACCTAAAATTATAAACAAAATCTTAATTTCGAAATTAATTTATCTATTGTAACAGTTTGTTTAGCACACACATATTTTACATTATAACAACAGTATATATCTTGTTTATAACAATAAGATGCATTTAACATTAACAGTAAAAACACCTCATCGGCTGTTAGCACAATTACCTTGGGACTTGGATTGAACACACAGCTGATCAAACAATGGAGATAAGAAATTGTATAGAAATAGCTAGATCCTGCTTTGTAAAATTAAAGAAAGTACTTTGCAATCGAAACATAAACATTGGGCTCAGAATACGAATGCTTCGTTGTTATGTATTTAATATCTTGCTCCATGGCGTAGAAGCCTGGACACTTAAGAAAGTGCAAATAAACAAACTACAAGCTTTTGAAATGTTTTGAGAAGGATGAACAAGGAATGTGAAATAATAAATACAATGAAAAAGAGAAAACTAGAGTACTTAGGCCATGTAATGAGAAATCCCAAATATGCACTGCTCCAACTCATCATCCAAGGGAAGATAAAGGGCAAAAGAAATGTTAGCGGAGGTAAAACATCTTGGCTGAAAAATATTAGAGATTGGTTTAATTGCAGCAGCATTGAACTATTTCGATCGGCTGTCGACAGAATTCTGATAAGAATGATGATAACCAACCTCCGTGAAGGAGAAGGACCGTAAGAAGAAGAAGCCCCCCCCCCCCCCCCCCCCGTCGCCCCCTGGATTCAACACTGAATGGGCTACTTTAATTGAACTTATAAAAGGCAATATTACACATGTACGGATTTCCACATTATCTTATTACAGCAAATCAAGTTAGTATTCAAAAATAAAAGAAGCAGCGCTCTTGGCTATGCCGTCTTATATAAAATTATGATACCGATCAATCACATTGGGATAGAAATAGAAAGAGTGAGTGAAACGCAGCGATTTTGGTTTTCGATTACTACCTAAAATTAATGGTTGTATTGAATTGCACGTTAATAATGAACAAACAATTTGACACAACAAAGAAGCTGACCTGCGGTTAATTAATTAAATCATTAACGATGGTAGCCAAAACCGCAGATCAACCTTCTTGCTGCGCGTACAACACGGAAGCTCTGAAAAATTTCGTACACTTACCGCGATGGCCGAGCTAACTCAATCGGCGATATGGTCGTTGGTTCAAATCACCAGCTATGCACCCCTGTAAAGTCTTTAAAAAAATTGTTGGGCGCCAGAAACGAGATGGTTTCGATTAAAAATAATTGAACTACAAGTAATCAATGTTTAATGAATATTAAATAATCTTGCAGTCAATAACTGTGATTTACACAATATGAAGTTTATTCAAAATTTGCAATAATACAAGCAAACAAACTAAAGGTTGCCACACGCGTTAATACAAATAACCCATTTGTGGGTCGTTAAATTCATTGAAATAGCAAGGTAAATCGAGTGATATGCATATCGCTGTCATTTGCAAAAAAACCTTTCTGTCTAGGCTGTTGTAAGCAAAAAAAAACGTGGGTGCTCCTTTCACAAATAAGACGTAAAGAGCACATAAAAATTCAAAGCTATATTTAATTAAGTAACAGTGAATGTTCTACTCAATGGGAAACAAATTGAAGTACTGGTATAACCAGCCCGGGTATGCTTGAAGAGCACGGCAACTGTTCACAATTAACGTAGCTGTATTAACAACCGAAAGCACTAACCTCTGGCGTCCTGTACTTCTTAAGTGGCAGTGCAGTCGATGGGTTGCTACACAGGAATATTCTTAATGCGATGCGGCGGCTTGACCAAAAGCAGACCAGATTGCAGCATCGACGGTGAAGGTACCTGACGGCCGATTAAAATTGTGACGGGAAGCTGATCTCCAAGTGTAAAATTATCAGGCGAAAATGGTTATTTCCAGGTAAAATTTCCAGGAGAAAATTTCCGGATAAAAAATAATTCCTAGTGAAAACTTGTGAGTTCCAGGCGAAAATAATTCTTGGTAAAAGCTAAAGAAATGCAATTAATACGAGGATAACAGAAAGAAAAACCGGAATTCAATTTTCAGCTTTCAATCATAATCGTCGTGGCGTAATTAGCACGAAGAAAGTTCTCGCAAGCAAGTGGCTTATTTGAGGAACGAAAATATAATGCCTCCGCGTTTGGACAATCGAAATGGGAACAGTTGCAACTGGGCCTTTGAGATAAGCCAGCGAATGTTTGTGGGGCTTTCCAGAATCGGTACGAAATGAGCGAACTAATAAAATTGAAATAATTCGAAATACAATTTGATTATTATTCAAAAACAATCCTGAAGTAATTAGTATATCGAGCGAAGCCGAAAAATGGTTTCATATTTAGCGTTTTTACAACTATCTAACTAGAACTTAAAACATGTTGAATTACTCGCTGTAGCCCGCGGCCTGTGCCGCATTTAAAATGTAGGACTGCTGCACGGCAGACCATTATCACTGAAATAATAAGAGTGTGTTTAAACGGAGCGTGTGGGCGACGTGATTCCGTTCAGTAAGGCAGTACTGAACCCTCCTTATTATTAATGAAATGTACTTGTGTTTGTAGTTTTTAAAAACATAACAAATAGGCATAATAAGTGATAGTTTGCTGTGAAAATATCCCTAGTAAAAGTAACGAGAAGTTTGTTTACAAAAACCCGAAAATAGTAAACCGTTGAATGAAGCCTTGGTAATTTTGCTGGTATAACGCGGCATTTAGTGTTATTAGCATTATTTAAGAGGTATGATTGGGCCATGAATTTTGGAATTATCGCTTAATAGTCTGTTAATTGTTGATGTTACGTACCGTTACCTTATTTTGTTTTTAAATTAAGCAATGCTAAATAATATTAAAATAATCTACAATAGTGCAAGCAAGTACAGTTTCATGCATAGTTTTAGTGCAAAAGGTGCCATTTGAATGCTTTTATTGGACACCGCAAGTAATTTATTAAACATTTTTGTATTTTTTATCGTTTAAGGGTGCAATTAAATCAACACTTTTGTATTTTTTTAATAAGTAATTGTTGTATTATTGTAGAAAAAAATGTTGTATGCAACATGTGCAAAACTGTTGTAGCACGTGTTGTCCAACGAGACCCATAGGCACGTCCCGTGCAATACTCACCCATTTTTTGCACTTGTGTATATAAGCATTTTAACAAACGCTAGCGTAGCTATCAACACGCGTAGTTTGCCATTTTTATATGGTAAAAACAAGTTATTTATTTACATTAGCACTGACGATGTCCAGAAAATACTGTTCACACGCTGACAATATTTTTATATTGTTTATGAATACTTTTCATTATAGTGGTGAAGCTGTGGAAAAAACGTATGCACCTAGTGCGCTGTAATTATTTATGTACAAAGGACATTATGAAATATTTATCTTAGAACTCGTTATCAAATTAGCCTAGCTGGTCAATAGTATCAGCATTTTCTAGCACCGACGCGAGTACCGAGTGATTTTTAAAAACTCAATTGCAGCAGCCCCTTGATAGCCTGAATCAGTTGGCAATACTGAAAGGTATTGTTTAGGACACTGTGAGTCTATGTCAAATTCGAGGTTAGCAGGTTAGGTTTTGCGTCAGTTTTGACACGCTTTTGAGTGACGCAAAACCTAACCTGCTAACCTCAAATTTGACATAGAATTACAGTGTCACCAACAATACATTGCAGTATTGCCAAATGATTCAGGCTATTCAGGGCCTGCTGCAATTGAGTTTTTAAAAAATTACACTGTATTAAATATGTATAATTAAAATGGCAGTATTCTACCACCAGTTATTTAATATACTGCCTTTACAGGTAGCAATGACTATCATTTAGTTTTTAAACTATGTAGCACTGACTCACACAGGTATTACAGCTAAATGAAGTTGTCTGGAGGATATGTGATTTGATTAGAATCATTCAAGTAGAGTTCAGGAATGTGGAGAGATGGATACGCTTTTGAATCACCTATGCGTTGGGATACGGTGTTTTCATACTCTTTCAGTGTTTTGCATAATTACTCTCCTTTAGAAGCTACATGCTAATCGAGTTTTTATATGGAAAGAGACAGAAGATCTAATCAAACTGAGTCGATTTTTTTGAACTATATTCTTGTGTTCATAATTGACGCTTACGTATATCAAAACAGACATCTAGTTAAATCCATAGAGGTAATAATAGCGATAATTACAGTTTAAACTGTTACCTTTATGGCTTTAGATATATTTCTATTTTGACATAGTACGTACGTCAATGTCAAATATGAACAGATAGTTCAAAATGTGAAGTTACTCAGTTTGATTCGTATTTCTCTCATAAAAAATTTACTGTACCAGACATTCATTCATTCATAATCTATAGCCTCTTTTACCTTTCGGTGTCGAGGACCATTTATACCTCGCGGGAAGTGCAATTAAACCTAAAATTCAGGTTGACTTATGCACCTCCACATTTTCAGAGAGATGTGAGAAACTACTTTGAGAAACTAGCTTAATTAACATTTTGGCGAAGGAGTAAATCGACGAGGTTCATTTTATCCAATCCTTAACCTCCCAGTCCCAATTTGATTCTACTAAATTTCTCTGTGTAAAATAAAAAAAGTTTTTGAAGCCTTTATTTTTAAATGAAGTGTATCTATATGAAGGGAACATCTCACAACACTGAAAATGATTAGGTACTTCTGTTAAGAGCTTTGATGCATGCAAAAATTACGCTATGTGGAAAAGAAAGGTGAAGACAGTTTGAAGACTAGCTTTGTGCTAGTTTTTGTTAAATAGTAAAGCTGGTTTATTACGGTAACCTTAAACTAATACGTACTCATTAGTAAAAATAGAACAATTCAGATCGCCATTTAAAAATGTTAGAAATTCATTGATCTGAGTTGTATTGTGTGTTGCCTATCTACAAACATTTTGCTTTGGAGCTTTTAAATGTGC
>CALNHX010010634.1:0-38567 GCA_940337035.1 Agriotes lineatus
AACTTTGTTACTATGACTTCAAATATAGCCGCAAAAATAAATTGTTTCGATGAGGTACCTAAATTCCTTAATTAAGGCCGTGCCCAAATTATTTTGCCGCGTGCCATCAATGGCACGCGTGCCATAGGTTCGCCACCCCTGCTCTAGTACATATAATGTGATGGTCTTAGGCCCATGACTCGACTCTGCTAGCAGTGCAAATTAATGAACATTTGAAGCACATAGTTGAGGTGTTTTATATAACTGCAATGCTAAACTTAAATTTCAAATAATAAATGCATTGATAAAGAGATTCCATTAATGATAAAGTAATTAAATAAGGAACGCAAAAGGCAAAGCTCGTTTTTCACAGGGGTCGAAGTTGACTTTCAAATAAATTAAATAATTGGTTTCTGCATAATGAATAGCCGAACCGAAAGAAATTAATAGTCACAAAAGCTAGTCAGTGAAATTTGTGAGGATTCTAAAAAGGTAAAGAAGCCAGAATAAGATAACAATACATTGCAAAAGAGCAATCTGAAAAAGCTGGCAGGTGGACATGAGAAGGCAATTAGAAAAGCAGGCAACAGGTTGTGAAGAGCAGAACAAATAATGTAACGTGTTTGTGTATATGGCGCAAAGAAACGATTTTTAAATCTAAGAAACAGACAATAAATATAGTTTGTAAGAAATTTGAAGATTTAAAACTATGTTATCAAACTTTTTTCTAGAATGTATTTAAATTAACCAAAATTTATTTCCGTTTGTATTTAACCATAGCGATAGATTCTAAGTGGTTTTAATAACGAAGAAGGAGAACAAATGAATAATTAAATTAAGCTTGACAGTGTAAATTGTGCTCCACTTTAATTATATTTTTAATGCAATAAATGAGCAATTTTCAAGCCAAAAAGTTTACCCTTTTATTATGTACATATCCAAGTTTGAGTGGTATCGTTTGAGAAGGTTTCCGCTACCAAAAATAAAAAATTTCTCAAGAGCGTTCCCGAGGATTCGCTAGCCGATCCAGCTCGAGATTTCGACAACTGCGTCCAGCCAAGATAACAATCCTAAGCCAGGGGTTTCTACTGCAACACCGTGGGCAGGACTGCAGGAGTGCTACCGGCAGCTTCAACAGCGAGGAAAGCCGTTCCAGGGCTAGAAACACACCAAGGGTCGTCTCCGGGCACCGAAGCAGTTCCGCCGTTATAAGGTACCCAAATTTATCTAAAATATCAGTGTTAGCGGTCGGAAAATCAAGGTGCATGGGCAAGGAGGCCTTACTGAAGAAAATTCGAGCATTTCAAAGCCGCAGCGAAGGCGCAGTTCGAGTAATTAGGAAGCATCTATAAATTTTGAGGTTAGGCGAAGGAATTAACAAATGCCTGTAGTAGCGTCGCTTTTAACAACGAAGGGACGGTGGCGACGTCACGAAATAATTCTCCTTAGCATAGAATTTCGGCTTAGACCGCGTAGTATTTGTATATGAACACCCAGCAGTTTCTGGCTTAATGTGCCTTGACGAGGATACTTAGGCAGATTTGGCCGTTTTGCTGTTTGTGCATCCATATTCACTAACGTTTCGCAAGACCTTGCAGCTGGCATCATCAGAGTGAAAGTCGCACTTCAGTGCCGAAATTCTATGCTAAGGAGAATAATTCGAGTAACCGCGAAAGCCTCAAACAGTACATGTCACGAAATAATTTAATGCCTGAAACAAAAGCTTGTTTTTTCTGTGCGAATTATCATAATTACACTGGTTTTAAACGTCAAATACCGCAGACTTGCATACGTACTCTATTTTGTAGATTTTTTGACAGTATTGCAATTGGAACTAAATGCGGTGAACAGGACCGTATCAGATAATTTGTAATTTACAATCAACTTGAAACCCAACTGAGTTAAAGAGTTATTGCTTTACTGAGAGCTAGCGTTTTATAATTAATAAATAACATATAAAATCGGACACATAACCATTGATTTTTTCAAGTAAATGAAGTACGGGTCACATTTTAACCAGCCTAATAATTTGATAACAGGCATAGTTCCGTACACAGTAAAATATTAAATCAGTGAATTGTGCATATTGGATTTTGCTCTAACTTACAATTAAATATGAATTAAAACCAGTCATTAGAGAGCATCCATTGCAATAAATCATAGAAAATACCTTTACTTATTAGAAATATACGTATAGTTTTATAGTATTGTGTAATTATGTCTCATTAAAAATGGTTAAAATAAGCTGATTTAACACAATATGTTGTAGTAAAATGTTACTCATTAACGAAATATAGGGTATTTAATCGGAGAAATGTGTTTCGTTTTTTGGTTATATTCTTTTTTGTTGTTCCTAAGTGGCAGCCGGTTTTCTTCAACATTTGCTTCGGTTATTCTATGCCTAAGTTGTCATTCCTTCTCATTCATAGCATGTCAACACTTCTCTTTCCGATTGGTGATTCATCTCTTGCAATCTTCACAATTTTATTTCATCCATTCTGGGTATGTGTCTGTTTCATTCCTTTTTTCGTGTCTTCACCCAGTCTGCTCCTTAACGTTGCTAATAATACTGAAGCAGTAAAAGGAAACGCTTAGTAATGCGAATAACATCATTTTGCGTGGACGAAGTGCGTTCGATCGGCACGCACAACACAAGTTTATATGTATTATAGGGATAATTAGATGGTTCCTTCTTGTTGCCCTTTTTCAACATTTGGATGTTGTATTGCATGGTAATTTATATTTGTTTTTCACGAGCATTGTCAATTATTTTGTGAAAAATTGGTCTCCGTATTTGAGTAATTCATTGGGTATTCGCGTCTGGCCCAGCGATTTCATTTTGTTTTAGTGTTTCTTTCACTTCTGTGATGTGAATATTTAGTTCAGCGTCTACTTCTATTATGAGGTACGTATTTTTTCGTCTTTTCGTCATTTAGTGCATTCTCATTAATTACCTGCTGAATTCCAGATATCTTTTACAACATGTGAATTCAAGTCCCCTGCTATTATTGGAAGGTATATAATGTATGCTCTGTTGTAGTAGTTCATAAACAACTCCTTTTTCAGCTTTAGGTTTACATTCTTTTGGGCTGTAGTTGTCTATAACGCTCATTTTTTTATTATTAATTTTTATTTTTATAGTCATTATTTTTTCTGATACATACTCGAGCCTGTTTTTAACTAGGAGGAGTGATTCAAATATCTAGCGCCAAAACCTGCATCTGTCAATGGCTAAGCTGCTGAGATGGGCTTCAGTTTTATAAAATGCTAACCTTTTACACAGTTTCTAGTGTCAAAAGAGACTGTTTGTACCACTTTTAATTTTAGCGTGCGAATTACGTTTTTTATAGCACGTTCCCATGTGCAGCGTGTGATAAAAACGAAAACCATGTACTAAATTTGTATGTCAACATAACCTAGAAAACAATGTGACAGAAAAAGTGTCACTAACTTACATTTTTATATTTTTATTACGATCGTAGAGAAAATATCGTATGTAACACGAGCAAAAAGTGTGTTGATGGTACTTGGAACGTGTCTACCTCGGCTTTGGCTTGATGCCAATATTAATCATTACTTTAATCTGTATTGATTATTTGGCTTTGATATATCTTTATCTTTCACAAATACCGTCCTCAGTAAAAATATTTACTCAATTTTGACGTTTTAAAGTGTATAAATTTCTTATAATAGCAACCTCCATAAGCAATTGTTTATATGTAAGGGCGAAGTCGGCTAATTCCTTGGAGTGAAAGAACATTATCTTAACTCACTTGGTGTACTTACAAATAACTATTACATATTTGACGCAAATATTTTTACTATCGCTACTTGGTAATTACAAGCCTACTGTGTACCGTGTACTTTTACCTGCACTCAAATGATATTTACAGTTGCATTGTGTCATATTATCAAGAAACACTATGAAAATGTAATGCCATTACTTTCTTTAAGCCCTTATTTATTGTACTCATATATTGCATGCAGAACATTCTGCAAGTCAGCAGTGCTTTCGAAAATACATTCAATAACTCAACTCTTAACCAGCGAGTCTCGTTATACAAATAAACGGGAGAAAATCGAAGCGAATTAATACAAATAGGCATTAGTCAGTTGAAATTTACATAAATCATGCTTTAGTTAAGGCTTTACAACCAATAATTGTATTAAGTAATTGTTATTAATAATACCTAGGGAAAAATATATTATAATGTGTATACAGGGTGTTTGTAGATCGCTAGACAGCTTGACAGCTAGACAGTTTGTTTTGCATTTCTTGTTCAATTGTTAGTGATTTTGCATAATTCACATGGCCTACTTTGGCTAAACATTTTTTTTAATTTTGAAAATAATAAGTTCCTAAATTTAAATTTAAGAATGCTATCATAAAGCACTTTTAGCGTGGATTGCAGATATCAAAAATTAACAGGGTGTTACATTCAAAAAATCGAAGTCGTGTATCACTGCGCAAAAATAGGAGGTCATGGCTTAAATTGCTTTACGTCAATTTGTAGATTGTGTACTGGCATATAAAACAAAAACATTTTTTTTCGATATTTCTATTATTAACTAAGTTATGAGCTGTCTAGCGATCTACAAACACCTTGGATACGAGTACAGTACAGTTTCCATATTTCTCGAACTTGCAATTTCTATACCTGTATGTACTATATTACTTTAATTTGCTTCATTGTAGAAATTATCAGCTACGATAGCGTAGTACATATAAGGACTATAGAAAATACAGGTTAACATATATTGAGATGGCTACTAGTTTTATTTAGTCATGGACAGTTTAATAACTATTAATTCACTCTTGCCACGACGTTGGGCGCCATATAATTGAAATGGTTTGATATGCTCCACTTAGAAGAATTGTTTTTAGCAATTATAATTACAGATTTGGACTGGGTACAATAAGATTGTTTGTATTTTTAATTTTATTTACTTTACTCCAAAATAAAATCGTATTATGCCCTTTTTTGTATTTTATTTATCTGCAATTTTATCTCCTAACGCTAGTTCGCTAGACAATCAACTCCATTCAAAGGGGTGAATTCCTGATAATTTGTAACTTTTTACCTTAATGTGGTACGCCACTGTGCGGCTAAATTATTTCCAAATACGCAGTCGCAAATGTATACGCTGTTGTCAAAATTTCACAAAATAGTTTGAATCTGGCAGTAAGCGTTGTTGACTTAAAAATTCAAATTTGTGAACATACGAACAGGTATTTTATTTAAATTGTAGTGCTTTGGTGGTTATAAATCTCATTTGTTTCAGGAATTAATTTGTCTTATGACGTCAGAAGCAACGCCGTTCGAATTTTAGCAATTGTTAATCTTTACCTAACCTCACAACTGGACTCTGGTTAATAATTTGAAATGCGCCCTCGCTGGCTACGTTAATACACTTGGATCTCGTTCAGTAAGGTGTGCTTTCGTAGTCGTACAAATTTCCAGAAGCTAACGCCGTTACTTTTAGTTAAAAACTGTACCTTGAGATTTGAGATGGTGCGCTACAACCCTCGGAAAGGTGCTCCAATTGGAATCTGCCACTGTAATAGTCTTCTCCGGTGCTGTTGCTGCTATACGGTCTCGTACAGTCCTTCCTGATGCGCTGCAGTCGAAATCCCGGGCTCAGGAACCTTATATTTCCCCGAATCGAAGGTCGAAATCTCGAGCTGGATCGCTGGCGAACGGCCTCGGAAGTGCTTCTTGTGAAAATTTATTTTTTTGTTGGGGAAAAAGCTACGTACACTCTCACAGAAGCTCTGACACTTGCTCAACACAATGGTATAATTTTTTATTGGTTAAATGGTATTTTATTATGTAAAAAATTTAATTATAAGGGAGCACAAAACTGCATGTCAATTTTATAATTTTTTCAATTGTTATTTATTTATTTATTTATTTATATCGCACTCAGCCAACAGTCGTTAGGCCAATTATAGGCATCGCTGTGCATTTATGGGGACTTCCAGCCCCACTAACGACTGTCATGATGTTGTTATGACCGCCGGGACCAACTATTTCCGTGACAGCCGTTATCTGATGATATCCGTTATAAACAAATGCTAATCTAATAAATATAAAAACGGAAATTAACCAAGTTCAAATCAGTTACTTGTTAAATTAAATTTTCTTGCAAATTATGAAGTTTAAACATTTCTCATATCAAAAATATTGTCTACATTTATAATAGTCAAAATGTCTCTTTGCGCCACTACACGTTTTATTATTTGCGTTGCTTTATTCACTCGCGTAATTGGACTGATTAGTTTTAAGAGTTCACTTTCTTCAAAAATGCTTTTTGGTGTCCGTTTCCTTTTCACTCGTTTTTTTTTTCTCCTGTGTTGCTGTTTGATTTTCCCCTTGTTTTATCATGTCATGTCTGCTTCTCACAATTGCTATTTTATGTCTTTATGCCTGCCTTCTGAATTGCTCGTTGCAACATTATTATTTTTCTGGCTTATACCTTTTAAGATTGTTCACAAATTGTACCTAAGTAGCTATATTGAAATCTACGCTTCAATGACCTGAACATAGCAAACCTTTTTGTGATTATTTATTTCATTTGGTTTGGCTATTCATTCTGCCCAAACCTAATAATTAATTAATTTGAACTTTGACTTCAACCCTGTGAAAAAGCAAGTTGCCCCCTTTGCTTTCCTTAATCAATTCATTTAATTTAATACAAGCATCTCTTTTTCAATGCATTTACTGAATGACATTTAAACTTAGCATTGCAGCTGGATAAAACACCCCAACTCTGTGCTTAGTAACTAAATTTTCAAACTGTACTGCAAGCAGAGCAGAGTCGTGGGCCTAAGACCATTGCAATATAGTTGTGTTCAACTCAAAGTTTTTGACAATGATTAATTTTTTGCCGGCTAATTGCTCTATTGACGTCGAATGCGTTATCTGCATAATTACAAAATATTTTATAGATGCTTTACCTGTGAGCCATAAACCGTGAAAAAAACAGACAAGAAGCGATGGAGATGTAGTAGTGAAAAATAACAATAAAAGTAAGTTCGATAGGTAGAGTAACCAACACGTATTCATAAATAATTAAATATGTATATAACATATTTTAAAATGTGTACTTTGTGATACATAACTATTCTGTTTGAAACTTAGTTTCTATTACTATTTTGTATATTATCGATTGCTACTTGCAACCAACTATTCTCTCGAACGTTGCTCATTCATCAAACAGATGATGCAGAGATATAGCAAAGCCAACAGCAGGCCGAGTACGGCAAGTTTTAAACCAGTGAGCCTCGTTCAACAAATAAATACGCGCAGATTAGGATAAGTAAAAGTTAATAACCTTAAGTTAATTCCGATTTAGTTTAATCTTTATTTTTACTCCTTTATGAAGTTATTTAAGAAGACATTAATTTATGAAATGCCAATTGTTACTATTAACCTTCTATAGAGAAGAATATCGCTATAATATAGTTACTATATTTTCTTAAACTGAAGGTTTTACCTTTCTATATTACTTTTTTCATATTGTATTTTGAAAATATGAAAAGTAACGCGATTTAAACGACACCGCACATGGTCGGCTACTGGTTTGTGATCAGTCACAGGAAACTTGACATGCTTGTCGCCGGGCTACCAGTTACCAACTAAATTCGAAAAATCAACAAATTAATGAACAAGTTTATTGATGCTAAATTCGCAAGGGAGGTAGAAAAATATCTCCTTTATATAATTATACAAAAGCAGAATATTCTAATATATGGGTGAACCCAAAATGTTCTTCGTTGACGTCTCCTATATCTGCAGTTTGTTTCACTTCTCACCGTCACGCCTTGTATCTTTCTTATTTCTCTTCTGATCGATTTTAAATTTTGGTCAGCTATACTACGCTTTAAAAGAGTTATTTTGGTAATTTGTATATAATTTTATTGCATATCACTAGCCTACTGCGATCAAACATAGATGCAAAAAAATGAGAAATCGGAATAGGTCTAGTTTTATCGAAAAATTCCTCAAAATTACAAATACAGTCAAATCCAAATTTTTATTGAAAAATATATTATTTTATACAATAAATGTTTCACTTCTTATCTGCACATTCCTGTATCTTCCTTATCTTTTTTCTGGTCGATGTCAGATTTTAATCAATTGTACTACATTTTTTTGTGATTCTGAGCAACTTTTTAAGTAACTTTTGATTGTTGTAGGCTACTAGTTTTTCCCTAACACTTCTTTGAAAAATATAAAAATAGCCCTTTTAAGGGACTGTATAATTGATCAAAATTAGAAATAGATCGGAAAATAAATAAGGAAAATACAAGGGTGTGAAGGTTAAAAGTGAAATATTATTTTATGAAATAATAATAATAATAATTTGTCCATACAAATTTGAATTTTGGACTATTTTTCTGGTTCTGGGCAACTTGTGTCGATAAAACAAGACTAATTGATTGCAGGAGGCTATCGATTTACGGTAAAATTGTCAAGATAATATTTTTAAAGGGTAGTAGGTATAACTGACTATTATTATCAGAAAATAAATAAGGAAGATACAGGGGTGTGAAGGTAAGAAGTGAAACAAACTGTATAATAATAACAATAAAGAATCATGCCTTTCTCGTCACATGACATATTTAATTTTTCACTGTATTATAGTGAAAATGCTCAATTATGCAAAATAGAAAACACAACAGCGATGTGCTTTCAAGCTGAATAGTTCGAAACTGATTTAAATCTCGTTGCTTTTGCGTTCTTCGGTCTGCGAAACAACAATAAAAGTTACTAATCAATGTATGATTTCAATCACTGACCAGTCCGATCACTATTGAGTAGCTCCGTGTGTGGAGGGCCTAATAGATATGCTCGCAATACTCACTATATACATACATAGGGTTGCCAACACTGTCATTTTGAACCGAAGACTTCGAGTTTGGCAATCATTCTTCGGGCTTCGGGTTTTCAATAAAATTCATCGGGTTAACTAAACGTTCATACATACATGGATTGCGAAAAATTTTACTCCTATGTAAAAGTTCCAGAGCAGAAGTCATTGGCAGAAAGTGCCCAAAGAAACAAAAAAATAATTGTTTAAAATAATGTTTCGCAATAGTTTACGTAAGTTCTAAGATGAATTTTAAAATTTTATTTTATGGAATGTATAAAGTAGTTTTGTTTTTTAATTCCCGATTTATATAGGCGAGAAGTATGCTATGTGTAACGAGACAGCTAGATCCCTCACCGATAACGTTTATTTTCATGCTTAAATAGGCCAAGTTGCATTTCTTATGTTTTATTATTAGCTTTAGTATTGTAAATGTTCGCAAGCCGGTCCTGCGCTGGAAGTGTATTGTGAATTTCGGTTTACGTGATTGCAGCAAGAAACACACGCTTTACGCGGGTTGCGGGGTTCTTAACTTATGCAAATTTAACAAAGACGACGCCAAAGACGCTGCATGAATTTGTTCTACTCGAAAGTATAGTACACGAATTGGCCCAGGACGATATAAGTTAATTCAAAGCGGCCTGAAAGAGCCTAGCAGCCAACGTTTGCTGCAAGCAGTGTTAAAGTGCAGCGAGTCAGCGTAAATTCCTAAAACACATTTTTCAAGTGTACATGTAAGTACACCCATTGTGCTGCATTTAAAGGCTCATTTAAAGCACCCATTTTGAGAGGCGCTAACTTAACTGTCCTTTCAACGATTGCACGCTCGCGGAGGTTTCCAGCATCATGTGCACCAGGAGCGGGTGGCGCAATCGAGGCGTGCCGTTTCCAAGGGTATGCAGCAGCCAGTTCCTAGTAAAATGTTTTTATGTCTGCGTGCTAAGGTTGCGTTTAACTGCGACGTTTTTCAAAAGCGAAGGGATGTTTTTTATCAGCGAATAATATGTGTGTAGCTTTAACGTGAATTTAAACAGGCTGGACTAAAATAAGTATCAGCTTCAGGCAATTTTGGCGTTGCGTTTTTGGTAAAAATATTTTAACATATGCGTTCTTTTTAAAGAAAATTATTTCACAGTTCTTTTTGATGATGTTTTACGTTGTTCGTGTATGTTTGCAGCATGCCTGCCAATAGCCTTAAGCTATATCGCACGTAGGTTGGTTGAAAATTTTAATTCTATTTTCTTCTATTTCTTTTGTGAGTTTAAATGTGTGTTCTTTGTGTTCTTATGTGTTCTTATTCGTGTTTTGAAGTCGATAGGTAAAGTAAACAAATCGGCTGTTCTTGTACATTTTTTAAAGTTAGGTTTAAGTCCAACCAACACTACAAGAAGGAACCAGATTCCTGTTCTGGCAGATAGTGATTTTTCATAAGCCACTAACTGAGATATTAAGAGAGTTTTTCGTTCATTGCACTAGCTAAGGGATAGAAAGGGCAAATAATTATTATTTTATTACACGGAGGGGAAAATATGTCGCATATCATATACTACTTAAAAAATATAATATAATTTTTAGACTCATACCTTTATAATGTAAAAAACTACTGTATCTTGATCTTTTTAGAAATTTTATTCCCCGGCTTTCCTCCCCTAAAATTATTTTCTTCGGGTCAGTATCGACTCAATGTTGGTAACCTTATATATGAAACTCAACGGTGATTTTTAATGCAGCAGTATATTGTCCACGCAATACTTGTTTTTCCCCAGAGCGCTAGAATACAAATTTAAAAATAGATAAAATGGCAACGATTTACATAAATTGCATGCCAGCTGCTAAGATGCCAATTAAAACATTAATATTTTGTCTTTGTTACGTTGTTTATAATTAACAGAACTGATAATATAGAATTATTAACAAGTCGTGTTTTTGTTAAAAATGTTTAAAATGTTTAAAACAAATTGTAAATTTATTATTAGAAACGTTGTGCGTATATTTTGCCAAAAATTTTCTAAAAATAAATTTGCTGCCAGTGAATCATATTTTATTTAAAATTAGCACGATTGTTAACTGCTAACAGTGTTTTACTACGAATTTACCACATTCTTATTATTTACTTTGCTCTATATCATCATACCATATAATTATGAAGATACACAAAGATCTAATCATGCAGCAATATACAAGTGGTCTATTGATAGTAACCCAATATTTAATTGAATAATGATTACCGATCATAAATTTTATCGAATGATAAAACCATTAAAATACTTATCTATGGGAATAAATAGGAAATGACAGTTATGATTGTGCGGCTATAAATCACAAGTTTCAAGTTTAAAGTTACGTTTTTAATACAGCAATAATTATCAAGTTCAGGTTAAGGCTGAAATAAATTAGCTCCTCAAGTATTAATAAGCGGTAAATCTCAGAGCTTAGAAAATTAAATATGACGATCCGGACGTGAATAAATATTAATTCGAAACGAGAAGATTAATATGCACGTAATGTTATGACTAGCACCTGCTAATCGTATGAAAGTAAAATTACAAGCTCCAAAACATGTTTTTGTGGAAACCTTGGCCTGTAGAACGATGATGTGTTTCTACCCTTCGGTCTTCGACTACTAAATGCCAGTCCTTTGATGGCTGGCTTTTATGACATCTTCAATGGAAGTCACGCACAAGACAATGTTGCTTAATTATGCTTGTTAATGTCCTAAGTTTCACATAGGTATTTAAATTGCAATAATTGAACATGCCTGCAGTTAAGTAGGTTAGAGCTTATATGAGGTTTTGTATTTCTTTAAAAATTATCTTGTGACATATTGAAATTTGCAGAGAAAGACACTTCGAATATTGCCTTGGCAATAAAAGTAATTAAGAGCTGTTGCCCGACAGCTATACCGACACCTTTCCCTCAAAGTTCAAGTTCTAAGGAGTTTAATGCGTATTCTTCATAACTTTGTAGCATCCGCGCCAATAAAATTTCTAAAAGGTTAAGTTAATTTATGAAATTTTTGTTTTGGCGGCTGATATCTTCTTTGTGGTTTCCAGGTTTTGGACATCGTTTCGGGACTGAATTCATTAGTAAAGCTTGCAAGGAAAAATAGTTTTCTGTGATTTACGCCTTTGTTAGCATATTAATTTCTTTTATGACATTTCTCTGGTTAGCTCTGTTGCAGCATGCATAAAAGCCTAATTATAGGAATAGGAAAATGTACATATACGGTTTTTAGGTATTCGTGTTTTGCGAAGCCTTTGTTTCTTTAATAGAACAAGACACAGCTGTGTTAAATGGATCCTTTAACTACCTACTAAGATTCGCTGTTTGTAAAAAAGTTTATAAAGAATGATCAAGAATGAGAAATATAAAAAGCAAGGTACATAGTTTTTGTAGAAGCTAGCTAGAGTTGGAAAAAACTGTAGAGAAAATACCTTAAGAAGTAAATTAAGCTTACATATGATTTAGAAACTTAACAGTACTTTATAAAACAGGAAAAAATTGGAACAATGTCAGTACATCTCGCGAGTAACAAAAGTATTTTGAAGTTCATGTCGAATCATATAGAAAGTAAATGCTGAATACTAAATAAAGGAAAAGTTGATGTAATAGACACAATAAACAACAAACATTGAAGATGCTGGTCACCGATTACATGACCCGACAGAAAATCATAAGCACCAAAAATGTTTAGCTAAAACAGACGTTGAAAAACTTCCCATATTAGATGATACAAAACAGCAAAATACATCAAGAAAGGGATATATGACAATAATCAAAGATTTAACTAGACGGCAAACACGATAGATATCACAAACAGCGGAAATTAATACACACCGGTACTTGTCCAGGAACAGTAGTTGAAAAAAGAAGGTTATTCCGGAAATTAACAACCAAGCTAAATTTTGATATGCTCTTATCTTATGGCCTTCTAAAAAAAATTCAAAAGTCCACATCGACAGGTGTTGTGCTTAAAGAGGGAAATGATTTTTACGAAAATATGTATTCCTATTGACTTTATCTAAAAAATACTTTTATACGAGTTTAAACTTTGAAAAATTCTCTACAAGAAATGTCTCTTGGAGTTTTTCATGCGAGCGACCGTTTTTGCGTAACCGGGCTTTGAAGGTTTATATCTACAGAAAAGTCTACAGTTTGCTGAATTCTGTATAGAAATTGCACTCTGAAGTATAAACAATAAACGGTATTTAAATTATTATTTGAAAAGGTATCTACGTAGGACCGTATTACAAATAAAAAAATAGTTTTACTTTAAACCTCTCTCGCAAGTGGACGTTGTTATACTAAACAATTTTAAAAATCGAATGAAACTAGGGGTAAACATATTTTCACGTTTCTAATAATACTGAAACAATAGAAGGAAACACTTGATAATGCAAAGTACATCAATGTTTAAATAAAAAATATTACCCGTGATGGGATTCGAATTTCACTGCCTGCGAACGAGCCGGCGGTAGTTCAGGGGTCGAGCGGGCATTCGCTGCCTGAGCCACTGGGATGCTTCGAAGTTTTACGATGCAGCCATATTTAACATATCGTACTTATTCGTTGCTCCATTTTGTCTCATACAACATTTATCCTGTATCTGTTGGGTCCCATTTTTGGCAAGGAAAAAGCATGCGCTATGTAAAAATTATTACTGTTATATATTTCTCAGTTAAAGCAAAGATAAACAACATTATATACCTTCAAATATATAATGTATATATTTGTCGGAAATTTTCGCGGTTTTATGCCAGGTAGATATGTAATGTGTATGCAAAATATTGTCTTCCTGCAACAAATAGTTTTTGAGTTATACCTCCAACAGACGGAACTGAGAAAATCTGTTTTTCGTCATATAGGGACCATCAAACGTGTAGATCTGAAGAAATTTCGGAAAGTAATTCTTTCGCGATTACAATACTTCCTTTGTCGTTTAGAAGAAGAAAGTAGAAATTATTCAGCAAGTTATATTATTTACATATTGAAATGGTATTAAGCCCACAACTTGGCTCTGTTCGCAGTGCAAAATATTCAACCGAGTCAACAAAGCACAGAGTTGGGATATTTTATATAATGAAAGTAATTGACACAAAAAGGTTATTACGTGCAAAAAGGAGCGTATTATCAATAAAAGCCAAGGACAGTGAAAATTGTGAGCAAGCAGACGGGTGAAGCAAGATGAAGGATAATATAGAAAATTGCAAAGAGCAATTCCTGAATGGAGGCGACAGAATAAAAGCAATCAACGTGAAAAGTGCGGAACTCAAAAATCAGTGCGCTAATAATTAAAAACATAGTGCAAAAGCAGAGCTGTGAAATTAAAAACGTTTGTGAGTGCAACGATATAGGACAAAATTAGTTATAAGCCAAAAAGACAATATTTTAGATTTTAAGAAAATGTTAGATTGTAATTTATGTACTCAAACTTTATTCTATTTGTGGTAAAAATTATCAATCCTAGTTTCTAATTAATAGTAGAATAACACAATAAAAGTATTTTTACCAGTTCAAAAGTGTACAGTTTTATTGCCCAAGTGTCCGTGCTGCAGTACAACTGTTTGTGGGAAGATCCACGACATAAAAATAAAAAAATTCTAATTTGCCTCCGATTGTGTGAACGGGAGCGAGCACCTGAATTTTCCGAGGTTCGACTGCGGCCCAGGTTAGCATCGGAAGCCAAAGGTTAGCGATCTAGGAGTTCAGCGAAGTGTGCAGGAGTATCCTGAGAGGAATTTGCACCCAGGGGAGCGGCTACAGCTGGAGATATTCCGGCGGCGTCACTACAACCAGCTCCGAACCCAGCACGAGAGGGTTAAACGAGGTAGGATAGATCTAAAAATAGTGTCAGTGTTCGGGAAAACGGCTTAAATCCAAGATTAAACCTTGCCAAAAAGGCCTAGCACTTGTCCATCAGTCCAATTACTTCGTGGCTTTCAAAAATCGAACGGCGTCACCAGTTTTGGGGGCGAAATCGATCATAAACTGTTGAAAAATCGGCGTGAATCCAAACAATGAAGAGGAGGTGTGACGTCATCTTAACAATGAAGGGGATGTTTTAATAGTTGCCAAGCGGGAATATTCAAATAATTTACCTGACGCTTTTTCACAGTAGTTCACGATTTTAAACGTTCGATTTCACGCTGTACGAAAGAAACTATTTTGTGTTCATCTGTCAAGTTACGAGACTGTGAATTTTATCTACTAATAACGAGCAAACGAGCTACGTTGAGACAAATAACCTAACATTTGAGATTATATTCCATTTATGAACCCAACTCATGAGATAAGAAGTCTTGTGTGCCGAGGGCTAGCGTAATCAGTATTGCAGTTGAATAAAATAGAAAGAGGGGCATTCAACCATTTTATTTGTGCGATTAATTATTACAGTTCATTTTAACCAGCCTTAATTAACTGACAGGCAAACTATGAGCACAGTATAAAAATAAAAACCGAGCATTGTGTGTGTGTACTAGGATCTTTGCCCATACATTTTAACGTATATTATTTTTTTACCCAAAATAAAATAATTGCAAACAAGCACCAGATCACGTGTGCATTGGAATATCTATGCCTACCAATATCGAGTCAAGGGGAAAGAGGGAAAAGTTATTAGCGCTAGAGGTTGTATAAAAAGGTGATATGGATAAACGAATTTCTAAACAAGGAGAGAAAAGTGCGAATATATAGATTATACATTCGATCCATAATGACATACACAGCGGAAACTCGAGCAGATTACTCTAAAAATCAAGCAAATATTACGAACCTCGGAAATGCGAACATTACTCACTATTATTGGAAAGACATTGAGAGATAAGAGTGAGGAGCGAATCCGTCCCTGTGAATTGCCAAACTTAAGACATCGTGAGAAGGGCGAGACAACGAACACGAGACTGGTTCGTATTGTACGAGATGGAAAATTCTAAGGAAGGAGGCTACCAAAAAACCGTATAAAAAATGGAAGAAAAGCTGGCAATCCCCATCACCAGATAATGATTGGAATAACAAGTCCTAAGGCCTAAATTAATATGGCGAAAAAGAAGAAATCTGGTCTTGAACTCAAATAAAGTACTTTAATTCCAATAAATATGTTGGCTTACAGTTTAAAAGCCTGATTACGCAAAAACGGTTGGTCATATCAAAACATTTTTTCAAAGTTTAAATTAGTATAGAATCATTTTTGTCGTAAAGTCAATAGGAATAGAGACATTCGTGAAAACTATTTTCTTAACTCTTTAGCGCTTTGTCAAACTTTAAGTACACCACCCATCGATGGAGACTTTTTATATCTTATTTAGAAATTCATAAGCTTGGTTGTTTTTTCCGGAATAAAAACCTAATGTTCTTGAACTGTACTATGTGTAATACAAAATAACAAGTCAGCCATATAGCGGAAGGGGTGTTAGTCGATAGATACAAATTTGCCTCTTCTCAAAATGGGCGTTGGTGAAAGGGGTTCTCTTACTAAAAGGTATAAATTAACTATAAGAACAACAAGAGAACAGGAATGGATAGCAATAATCAAATATTAAAAATATATGTAAAAAGGTAAATTAAATTAAACACTCAAATATTTAGAAAATAAAGAATTACTTAATCGATACAACAGAAAATAAATATTAACAATTACACAAAATGTACATCTAAATTACAATAAGGCTGAAGTCGTCGTCATGTTTAGAGAATTCTCCAATCAACTTTTATATCCGTACCTTATCTAACGAGTACAAGCTTCTACTTGCCCTCACCACCAAGAAAGAATGATGTCAGGGGTTGCTACGGGAAGCTATTAAACACTCGAATTTTGCTGCTAACACCCTTTTCACTAATGAGTCTGAAATCGCTAAAATTTTATACAGTAACCACGTTTGTTGAATCCAGCGTTTACTCTGAATATCTGACTGGGCATTTTAGGGGACAGGTCTCGCATACTTTGATTTTTGTATGATTTTTGTCGTGCTTTAAATCACAGATTAAATGCTGTATGTAAGATGGGGCACCACCGCATTTTACGCTTGCTGTTAGAAAGCACCTAGAGGAAACATTTTCCTGGGAAATTGACAGCTCGACAGGGTTCCATTCCATGGCCTCCAGTTTATTATTTGGGGCTACGTATAAAGCTTAGCGTACGCAACATTTGTAAATTAAACAAAATAGTTTATTTGAGTCTTCGAAAAAGGAAATTGCTCTTATCTCGAAAACGGTTTATTTGCAGTCTCATGTATATTAAAACATTTTACTAGTTTTTGATCGTATTATGTGCGATTTATATATTCAACCCCTTTTCAACACCTTGTACATATAGTTAACAAGGAAGAATCCGATAACCACAAATTAAAAACAATAGAAACATAGTAAATGTTGATATAAAGATATAAAATAAAGTTCTGTGACAATAGTCGAAAATTTAAAAAAGCTGAAGGATACAAAATCTTTACAACAAAGAACGATAATCAGATATATAACAATATAATTTTTAAGTAAGAGCGATTCGAATACATGACTAATAGCTGTTTGAATGGAATAGGTGCTAGAAGGTCCCTTTTTAAATATCACGAAGATAAGAATACATGGTAATAGTAATTAAGGAAACCTATATAAAACGAATGCATATGAAAGACATAAAAAGATGAAAATGACAAAATTCAGTGCATAACAGATACGATAGAGGACAGTAAATAATATTAGACTAAGAGAAACGTTGGAAGAAGGAGATGACCTGAAAGCATACGAATGGTTCAAAAGAAAAGTATGAAATGCAAGAACCAACGGTTTATACATGACAGACCTAATAGATATAATACAGTAAAATATAAGATGTGATATATACTCATAAGTATTACCTATAAATGAAAATGGAAATATTTTCAAGATCTATCAAAAGCTCCGGTTATCTATTGAACGATGAACTTATTTTACATATTTATCTATATATTTATATCGTGTGTTCTAAAAAAAAATTAAAGGTAGGCCTTGGAAAGAAAGATCAAAAATCTAGTTATGTCTTAACTTAAGTGTGTAGGTGAATGTCAGATTGCGTTTTGCTTATGAAAACGTTCGTCACTGTGACAGGCAAAAGTTTACACTGCACTAAGTTTACTTGTATCAAGCAAAAAGAAAAATAAGATGGCATTTACACAACAGCGAGTGTATTAATCATAACAGTCATTAAAAGTTGTTTTTATTAAGTGTTTTGTATATTTTTAGGAAAATAGTTCAAGATCAAGATGCAATTTAGTTCTCTCTGACTTATGGTAGTTCATTTACTTCAAAGGGTATCTATGTATCAAGTTACGGCAAACTTCAATTTGATCATGGCATTCTGCGAATGAGTTTTTTTAAATACACCATTAATACTGAAATATTTGTTGTCGATATAAAATGAAAATTACGCAAGCTACATTCTTTTCCTATGTTTATTAGATTGATATCAGAAAAGGTGCAGTACTTAAGATAGGGTGTAACTGGAGTAAGGTGTTCTACGAAGCGGGGTCATATCACAAGGGCATCAGACAATACTTTAATAGATAGCAAAAGGTGGCATAGTAATTAAAAAACGAACATTCTTCCTAAAATCTGCAATGACATGGGGGAATCACAGGTATGGTTACAAAAAAACAACTGATAGTAGATGTCCAGGAAAGAAAACCGAAATTGATACAATCTGTGATAACAAAATTTTCGAGAACACTTGTTTCAAATAAAGTGAATAGATTGAAAGCAAATAGCAGAATCATCTAATCTCTGTTAACCTTGTACCGAAACATAGATAACCACTTAATAAGCTGCATAATTTTTAAACTGCCAAATGCGTATCCTACAGCAGTATTGCAGAAGACCAGGATGCCACAAATTATGCGGAAGTCCATAAGTCACACTCTAGGAGAATCTGTGAAGTTCGGCGATTTATTAATGAGCTTCTATTAGTATCATTAAATCAACCTTCCAACTCCATTCCGAAATTCGCGATGAATGTTGATGTGTCCCGCTGATTGATTTGACCGGTTTCTGCTTATAGCAATTCTTATTTGGCAAAAAACCAGACGGCATTTATTGGTGCGAACTTGGCTCAGTTCATCGTACTTGGATATGGATATTTTTTTGTAATATTTGTCAATGCCTAGATATTAATGAGGGGTGCTAAATACAAAATCTGCGTAGTTAATCGACGTCGATAAACAAAACAAATTTATTTGTTTACAGTCTTTGCACCTTCTGTGATTTTTTGAACCCGCATTTATCATTCCGACCGGAGAAAGCTGACATTATTAGGATTGTAAGTTTATAACGACGCTAAAAGTTTCAGAGAGATAATTACACGGTGCTTAGCGCTTAGGTTCGATTAGGACTCGTGCTAGTGCACTCGTTGTAATCTAACCTAAGCGCAGTAATACCACCGCAGAAATAGTCTACCTAACTTTGACTAAGAATGGCATTCGAGGGACTATTCAATGAACCAAACTACTTTTTTAAATTAGTTTTCAGTAATTCTAGCAACACATTCTCTCAGACAGTCAGGCAGCACTGAGAGCGTTAAACATCGAGATTGGTCAAGGAATGCAAATCCAAACTTCAAACCTCGGGCCAGGGAAATACAGTAAAATTATGCTGGATTCCAGGTCACTAAGGTATTGAAGGAAACGAAAAGGCGGACAAGCTCGCAAAAGAAGCAGCCCGTAATGCAATAACCGGTTCAGAACCTGGTCTAAGCATTCGTAAAGCCCAAGCCTGCTGAGACATTAATGAATGGGTCAATACCGCACACCAACTAAGGTGGAGAAACTGCAATCAAGCAACACACTGCAAAAGATTGCTAAAAACTCCGAAGCAACAAACCACCAAAACCCTGTTGAGACTGAACAGAACTCGAATCAAGCAAGTAGCCAGTCTATTAACAGGCACTGGAGCATTCAGAGAATTTATGCACAGGATCAGTATCTCTAGAGATGAACCTGTTTGCAGACTATGCCAAGAGGATGATGAAACAACCTATCACATCCTCTTTGAATGCCCAGTATTAGAGCGTAAAAGACACCAACTCGATTGGAGTCTCAACTCTAGTGACAACCGCAAGCTAGTAGGGGACATTGCAAGTCTAGTAAAAGATACGGATGTCGGCCTGTTAACTTAAAAACTCCCGAGAGTACAAAAAGCCCAAAGGGCTGACGTGCGCATGCCAAGAAAAGGCAGTCGTGGAACCTAAATGTAATCTAATCTAAAATTCTAGCAACAAACTACGCAGTTTATGTAGTAACAGAACACTAATATTGACTTTTTCTAATAAAAATCACATTTGTTTAAAATATTCACTTGAATACCTCTAGGAAGATATAACCGATGATATTTTTTTGATTGGTCAAGAAACGTCAAATTGTGGATTTTCATTGGTTACTTTTTGACAGATAACAGGTGAATTGAATAATCACTTATATATTTTTTCTTCGATTTAGCTGCTAGCGCTGCCGATTTTCACTTATTTTCCACTAAGTTTTCTTTTATTTCTCTAAGATTATCTTGGTTCAACCTTTTCTAATACGTTAAAATAATACGTAACAAATATCAAATTGAAATATTTGTAATTTATTATAATATAATTAAATGTCTGTAGAAAATTACTAAAGCATTTAATATAGAAAAAACCACAACAATCTATGATCTCCAATTTTCGTGTTGGGATTTACATACAGACTACCATCCGGTCATTACTACGTTAAACACCGCCATCGTACTAAAAGAACCACCAGTTAAACTATTCAATAAGAACATTGATTAAAATTATTACAGAGTTCTACTGAATAACCAACTTGACCTAAAGATCTTGCTAAAAACTAAAGAAGACCTAGAAGTCGCAGTATCACTTTTCACTTCGTCAATACCAAAATCAGCGTGGGAAGCTAACTCGGAAATCTCACTCAAAAGAATCAAAGTACAATGCCCAGTGGCAATAAAGAAAAAATAGCAGAAAAAAGAAGACTACGTAGAATCTAGCAGTCCACTAAATACCCTTCTGATAAAAGACGCTACAATGAAGCCTCTATAGAACTTAAAGAATTAATCAAAAAGGGAAAAAACGAATCGTTCCAAATTTCCTAATGAAGCTATATGCTACCCCTGACAGATTACAACTTGTGGAAATCAACCAAAAATATCAAACGACAACCCCAGTCCCCCTCCCCCCCATACAAAAGGAAGATGGTACTTGGGCGAGATCAGATAAACAGAAAGCCGAAGCTTTTGCTACCTACCTCGAAACAGTCTTTCAACCCCTATTAATAGCATCAACACCTAATATGGAAATTGAACTAAGGGAAACTCTTGACGCACCGTTTCAAATGACACCACTTCCAAACCTATTCTCAGTTAACGAAATTAAGGAAATGATCAAATATAATCTAAACCCCAAAAAATCTCCAGGGTACGACCTTATTACTGGCCAACTGATTAATGAACTGCTCCGTAAGGGTCTAGTAATGCTAACAATAATATACAACGCTGTACTAAGATTAGGGCACTTCCCAGGTGATCCTAATACCAAAACCAGGCAAACTGCAAAACATGGCCTCCTCATACAGGCCCATACGCCTATTACCTCAACTAGGCAAATTCTTAGAGACGTTGCTCGGTAAAAGATTAGAGCCACTTATCTAAGAAAAGAGATTAATTCCGAATCACCAATTCGGTTTTCGGAACGGCCATTCGACTGCAGAACAGGTACACAGAATCGTCGACATAGTAAACTAAACCTTCAAAGAAAAAGAGTACTGCACAGCTGCATTTTTAGACGAGAACCAGGCTTTTGACAGAGTCTGGCACGACGGGCTTTTATTCAAACTAAAAACTTCAATACCACACTGTTATTACACCATTTTTAAGTCATTCCTAGAAGAAAAGTACTTCCAAAACAGATATAGACAAGAAATTACAGACCTACATCCAGTCAAAGCAGGCGTCCCACAAGCTAGCATACTAAGTCCAATGCTCTACCTACTATCCACGGCAGACTTTCTCAAGCACAGACATTCTCTTACAGCAACGTTCGCCGACGATAAGGCAGTGTTAGTTAAACACAAAGATCCAACAGTTGCCGCCACGCTCCTTCAACAAAACCTGAATAAAATAGAGAAATTGGCTCGTAAATGGAAAATCAAAATCAATGAAGAGAAGTCCTCACACATTACATTTACCAAATGCAAACGCAGCACACCACCTGTCTTGATCAACAACGCTCCGCTCACCCAGGTTCAAGAAATCAAGTATCTAGGAATGCTAGAAAGGGCTAACGTGGAAAAGCCACGTATGGAAAAAACGAAAACAGCTGGGCCTCAGGTTCACAAAACACTACTGAATGCTAGGCCGTAACTCCAAGTTAAGTCTTTCAAATAAACTGCTAGTCTACAAGGTGGCGTTCAAACCTATTTGGACATATGATCTTCTACTCTGGGGTACCGCAGCCAGCTCAACAATTCAAATAATAGAGAGGTTTCAAAGCAAAATGTTACGTTTAATAAGTGATGCCTCTTATTTTATTAGAAACGCGGACCTAAAAGTGAATTCAATAAAAGACGAAATATAGAAGTGTTGTGCAAATTACTTAAACAGACTGTCAAATCATCCGGGTCTAGGACAACTCGGCACCGCCATCTCGGCGCCGCCACTTCGGCGCCGCCATCTCGGCGCGGGGCCAGCTCGGCGCCGGGACAACTCGGCGCGGAGCCATCTCGGCGCCAGCCAACTCGGCGCGAGGCCATCTCGGCGCCGAATTTAAATTCGCAAACCACAGTGTGCACTACGTAAGAAAATTATTATAAACAAATAATAAATAAAGTGATTGCCAAAAATCTGGCATCAAATGAAAAACAATTATTTAGAATTTCTTGGAAAATCAAACACTAACGACCAGAGGTAATTGCAAAGTGATTACAAATGGGCCAAACAAAAGTTGTCACATGACTTCCGTTATCAGTAAAATTTTACATTTTTTTTAAATAATTACGAAACATGCATTGAAATTTATTCTGAAATGAAAAACTTTGTTAAAAATATTTGTTTTTCCATAGCAGTTTTTGTTAAAAGTAAAATTCTTTGATATGGGACCTAAACATAAAAGAAAATGTGAGAGGTCAAGGTTGGCAGAGGATTTTGAAATTTTGGTATAGGAGCCTAGATGTTGATTCTAAACAATTTTTCTTAATAACTTTTTGTCGTATTTTCTACATAAAAGGCACGCTACCCTACAGTAAAATCGGTTTCATCGAAGGCATACTTGATTTTTCAAAACTGAAATGTTGTTCGAAATTCACCTTTAACCAAGCAGGGCTGAACCCCAAAAAATGAAAATTTAAAACGAGAATTTGTTACCTTTTACAAGAGTCGTTTCACCTATCCGGGGACACACTGTATACATGGTGTCCGGAAAATACGTGTACAACGAAAGACCACAAGTTCATTGGCCCAAAGTATGATGGTTTAACTCAACTTACTTATACAGGGTGTCAGGAAAGTCAACCGTGTCATTTCTGGAGATACTAGGGGGCGCTATATGGAGTCGAAAAAATATTTTCTAAATTCCTAAAAACCTAGTGTTAAGTAACAGTTACTGATTCAGGCTTGTAGAAATTTAGAAACTATTTTTTGTGGCTAAACCGTTCACCCAACTAAAATATTGTAAGAGAGGAAATAGCTTCAAAATTAAAGTAACTATTCACAAAAAAAAATTGGTAGTGATTATACAGGTGGTTAAAAAATATAGATGGATAACTTATTGTGACGTTTTTAAACACCCTGTAATTTTAGAAATTAAAGTTTATTCCACAAAATGCTGTAGTTTACTGGTACAAACGCATGGCCAAAACATGAATAAAATCTATCAAAGATTTTTCGACTTACTTGAAAAAATTTAAAAAAGCTAATCATTTTTGAAGACCTCTAGCGGCTAAACTAAGCAACTTTGTATACAGGGTGTCAGGAAAGTCAACCGTGGCACTTCTGGAGATGCTAGGGGACGCTATATGGAGTCGAAAAGTCCTAATCCATTTCTGGCTTAGAAGCATAATTTCTTCAGAATTCACTGTTGAAATTGGTACCCCAAATTTTGTGAACCGCTGTATAGTACCTACTGCATTTTTGTGTTTTTGATGCTTTTTTGTCAATTAATGTCAATATAATAAATAATTGCGTGTTTGACTTTTGTAGTAAAAATATACACCGTGCAGGAGTATGCTGATATGTTTTTTGTGTATGGTGTTCTGGTGCTGTTGGGTCTGTGAGTACCTACGTCGATATTTTGTCTTCATTGTTGGATTTAAAATTATCAAACTTGCTTTTAAAAGTGTTCTAAAAACTAATAAATTATGTATGTAGACGGTATATTTGACAATTGTTTTCCCAGCCTATCTCAAAGTACAGCAGTTCTCAACTTTTTCATTTTCAACATTCGTTTTTACGAAAACTATGCTTCTAGGCCAAAAATAGATTACAACTTTTCGACTCCCTATACCGCCCCCTAGTATCTCCAAAAGTGACACAGTTGACTTTCCTGACACCCTGTATAGGTAAGTTGAGTTAAATCATCATACTTTGGGCCAATGAACTTGTGGTCTTTCGTTGTACACGTATTTTCCGGACACCCTGTATACAGTGTCCCCGGATAGGTGAAACGACTCGTGTAAAAGGTAAAAAATCCTCGTTTTAAATTTTCATTTTTTGGGGTTCAGCTCTGCTTGGTTAAAGGCGAATTTCGAACAGCATTTCAGTTTTGAAAAATCAAGTATGCCTTCGAAGTTTTCAAAAAACCTATTTTACTGTAGAGTAGAGTGCCTTTTATGCAGAAAATACGACAGAAAGTTATTACGAAAAATGGTTTAGAATTAACATCTAGGCTCCTATACCAAAATTTCAAAATCCTCTGCCAACTTTGACCTCTCACATTTTCTTTTGTTTAGCTCCCATATCAAAGAATTTTACTTTCAACAAAAACTGCTATGAAAAGACAAATATTTTTAACAAAGTTTTTATTTCATAATAAATTTCAATGCATGTTTCGTAATTATTTTTAAAAAATGTAAAATTTTACTGATAACGAAAGTCATGTGACAACTTTTGTTTGGCCCATTTGTAATCATTTTGCAATTACCTCTGGTCGTTAGTGTTTGACTTTCCAAGATATTCTAAATAATTTTTTTTCATTTGATGCCAGATTTTTGGCGATCACTTTATTTATTATTTGTTTATAATAATTTTCTTACGTAGTGCACACTGTGGTTTGCGAATTTAAATTCGGCGCCGAGATGGTCTCGCGCCGAGTTGGCTGGCGCCGAGATGGCTCCGCGCCGAGTTGTCCCGGCGCCGATCTGGCCCGCGCCGAGATGGCGGCGCCGAAGTGGCGGCGCCGAGATGGCGGCGCCGAGATGGCGGCGCCGAGTTGTCCGGCTTCGTTCGAAATTCGCAAAGCTGAAACCTCAAAAGCCCCTGGCTTATCGACTAGTAGTATTATTGTAAATGACATTCCGCTTATCAATTAGCAAAATCAAAGCTTAACAATAATTATTTTGTATTAAGTGCGCGAAATGAGACCGTCAGGTCCAGTCAAAAAAGTATTTCGAATGCACCAAACAACACTCATTTCTTCTACTACCGCCAAACAAGAATATCAATATAGTTTCGAGCACTAATGCGTCTACAGTTTTTACAGCCTTGTGCGCAAAATGCTTTTTGTTTTCACGTAGCCAATGGTAACGTAAATAAATATCTCATTTTTTACCACTTTAAAAAATTGCAAACTTCGCATACGGATAACGATGCGCGAATGTCCTTTATTCTGACGGTGCTCGAAAAAAGTATATAAACAACTAGAAGTAGGGAAAAATTAATGGGTTTACGAATAAATAAGAAGATTAAAAATCGAAATCACTCGCAAAGGAAAACCAACAAGCCCAAGAACCTGTTGATCTGTAAATAGAAGATAAAGGGTTCGAAAAAGTTAATAAGTAGGTACTATTGCAAGATAAATAATTGGTAGGACAGCGTTTTCCTCTATAAATACCTACGTCTTTCATCAATGGCTTGTACGATTTTGTAATAGAATGAATGCATCTCGATTCGGGAAAGAGTAAAAGAATTATTAATGAATGAAATATGAAATTTGGAATTGTCACTGTCAAAGGTGGTTTAAATAACCAAAATAATTTTAAAAATCTGAAATACGTCATACTTGTCAAATGGTCATTCAAAGGCGCTTCAATACGCCAAAGTTTTTAAACTGTTTCTTACCTTATAACGCAGCCGTTGTTTTTCTCGCAACAGTTAAGTATTTTTAAATACCTAGTACTGTAGTATATAAGAATAACTAAGTGCTGTAAGAAACTAAAGACAAACTACAAACGGAAAATATATTGTTAAGGTTAAGGCTCCACGTTATGTCGCCTATATTATGTCATGTTTATGGTTGATTTTTAATTAATTTACTTGCCCTTTTTATTTATTTTGGATATTCAAAATTATTTTCTGCTAGCTCCAGTAGATACACTTAACTGAAAATCAGAGCGGATTCTTTTTACCTAGATTGCTTATATTCTGAAATTTGATGTTCCTATTTTAATTATAACAATTCAAAAAAAAATCTATCAAATGATACGTCAAACCAGCTTTGAACATTCAATTACAAATACTTCATCGTTACATTTGTCATACGACAATCTCAAATAGTAAGTACTTCCTTAAATAAAATTAATTCACTTTAATCTATATATTCTTTCAGTGCTTATTTAATACCTGGATTCTTTTGTAACACTCTCCTCTGCTAAAACCAATTCATCCAACTCTGCAACTGACCACGCCACACAACTGCTCCACTCACAGCAACGGTGAAGGCCCCATAAATATGCTCACTCTGCTAATGACTTCCATGCAATCTTCTTCCCTTGTATATCGTTCCTTGTTATCCAATTCAATCGATGCAAATGTAAAATGTAATCTTACAATAAACTTAATCCAGCATTCCTTTCCTTTTATTTGCTTTTGTAGATTATAACTGTATTAGTTTGGCATTCTCACCACATTCTTTATCTTCCTCCATATAGTCTACACATCTTCTTCCTTTTAACATTTTACTTTGTATTTTTTTACACCACGCCGAATTTATTTCAAATTTTAACCTTTTTATATACCAAACATGTTTTTACAACTTTTTAAAAGGGTTTATTTCTTAATTTCAAGTTACAAAATTCTGTTACATGATTTTCGTTTCAAACATTTTTTATTATCAATCAATAACATCTCCTTAGCGATCTAGCTTATTTTTTCAGTCGAATACACTATTAAAGCTTAATTATTTGATTAATACCTACTATGTTCAATAGTATATTTCCAATTTCATTTCAGATATTAAATTAAGTTAGAATCCTACTGTTTCTCAATTAGCTTCATTTAATTAAATTATAATAATAATAAATCGCCTTTTATGAGCTCCATTGTGTTACAATAACTCATAAATTAGTTAAGATACAAAGAAAACATAGCATAAAGGAGCTATCCTAAGGCGGAGTTCAGCATTTTACATTTCGGTTAGCTGTTCTTCCACGCAACCCTTGCCAATAAAGAAATTAAACCTAATATTATATAGCTATATATACATATAAACATATCAAGGCTCAATTATAATAAATAAAATAAATTTACATTACTAATACCAGTCTGGAAATATTTCAGTCCTTGTTTAATAAAAACGTGTGAAATTTGAATTTGAATTGATTCAAGGGTAAGCTTTTGAATGTGCTGTTAATACTGTTGTAAATTTTAGTTATTTTATATGAGAAACACTGTTAAAAAAATTATGTTCTATGCAACGGTGGAGTTAGCGTACCCTTGAATCGAACATTTAGATTGTGAACATCCGTGTCAAATTGAATCTTATTATATAAGTAAGGTGGTGATCGAAAGATGAGAATTTTGCGATAAAGGCAAGCAGCATGTAGCAATCTCCTGTTATTCATATTTAACCATTTTAATTCCTGAAGTTTATAAGAAATATGTTGGTACTTAAAAATTCCAAAAATAAGTCTCATACAAGAGTTTTGCATTTTTTTTGTGCATTGACTTTGTCAATAAACGGTCCATATATGTATAGTATCGCAGTAATTAAAGTGAGATAACACCAAGGACTTACATAAAATCTTTTTTGTATTTACATTAAGAACCTGCCTACTGGAGTAAATTGTTTTGAGTAAATTGTAAGCCTTTTGTGTACATTTGTTTACATGGGGATAAAATTTTCAATCCTCATCTATTACAAGTTCAAGGTTTTGAACTGATTTACTGAGTTGTATTGGTGTGGAGTCAATAATAACTGAATATAAATTATCAATAAATTCTTCTTTTAGTTTTTTTTGGGCCAAAAAGTACCTACTACTTCTGTTTTGTGGGGATTTATGGTGAGGCCGTGTTTGTTGGAATAGTCAATTAGGCTTCGCAAGTCTTCATTAAAATTTTCCATTACTGGTATAAAATTTTGTTTAGAAAATGAATTGTACAATTGAGTGTCGTCCGCGTAGAAATGATGTTTGGAGTACTTAATTACACTGTTTAGATTAAAACTATAAATACAATAGAGCAGGGGTCCCAAGATTGTCCCTGCGGGACTCCAGATTGTAAACCTAAGAGATTCTATAACCTACCATCATTGTTTACAGCGGTTTTCTAAGTAACTTTGAAAAAAGTTTCTTTCTTTTCTAAATTTAGCTTAATAATTTTAATATCCATTTTACATCTAAATTCATCTTTATGATTTTTAATTACTGTTTTCTTTTAATCTTATTAATCTGATTTTTAGACCCCTGTACCAATATCATAACATAATATTACTATACATTGTAAGCACCAGTGTAAACTAATAACAAATAACAGAAATCCGTACAGAGTAACCGAATCAAAATGAATAAGGTTGAGATTGGAGGACCCCGTAGAAAGGAGGAAACGATAGATAGCGTAAAAAAAGTCCTGGAGTAGTGCCAGGTGCCTAACAAAAAAAAATGAGACTACGCACAAATGCTGCGATGAAGTGGGGAAAGATATGACCACGTCAAAAGAAAAAGTCTGAAACTGCCTTGCATGAGAAGAAAATGGTTGAAGAAGTCCAATTCCTTTAATAACTGCGGCACGAGAAACTAAAATACTAATTTTATAATTACAGTACGAGCTGTGTAAATGAATTGACTAAATGCTATAATAGTTATTTGTGCAACAAATGCTAAAAGTGAATGTTTATGCACGAGGCATGAAATTTATGAAACGAAGCCGAAGGCATAAACACTTTTAGCACGAGCTTGCACACAATATTTTTCTACGGCCTTAAATTTACTGTTATGAATCCATAATTGTCGATTTAACAAAGGTTTGCATTTATGACTATTATAATTTATGTAATAATAAAGAGATGACCGTGACGGCGCAGGTGACTGTTTCTGCAGCCGGTATCTGTCAAAGTTAGTTATCAAAGGTAATTATAATAGTACACATTTTACTTTATTCCTTACATAATGCTTTAATTATTTAAAAAAGTAACTAGAATAACTTTATAACTTCAATTCCAGATTTCACTTTTAACACGCTGATTTATAAAACATCATTTTAGTGAAACACGCTAGTGCTAAAATGCCTACTTTTAGTAGTGGTCGTAGAAATATACTGTTGTGGGATAAGAACGTCAGCAACGAGTACAAGAGGAAGAAAACAAACGAGAGGAAGATACTAAAAATGGAAAATTTATGGCGGTTTGTACGAACATAAAGACTTAGTACTTACATGACAATTGAGTTTTCACGGCAGGCACCTTGATGTAGTGTACTGTGAAGTAGCTGTCACATTATTACCGTATTTGTGTTACTTTTACTGTTACATTCGCTTCAAGACAAACCTTGCACTGCTTTTGTTACTCATCTACTCTACTCTTTTTTGCAATCAACTACATAAATTACTCGGTTTTGTTACTATACAGAAGTATTCTACAGTTTTAAAAATCAGGGTGCATTATAGTGTAAAAGGGAAATTGCCTTCCGCAGCCGTATATTCGTACTAGCCGCCATCAATATTTATATCTCTTGAACATTTAATAGTTTTGTATGCCAAAAAAGTTACTCATAGCTTAAGCAATATGATGCTAGAATTGTAGGTTTATCTGACTCTGCGGTTTTGGTGAGTGAATTGCCTGAAAAATTCTGGACATTAACGTGAATCGAAATTTATTTGCGAGTAATGCTACACGCTTTAAATGTCGGTAATGGGCTGCTGATCTTGACGGCTTTAACAGATACTGCGCGATTAAGAAACAAATTATCCCGATATCAAGAAGTGTCAAGCAAGAAATCAATTAATTTTTTGCACCTAATTATTCATGAAATTAGCAGCAATTAACGTCAGCTAGGCTATTGCTCGCAGTTAATCTACCCGGCAAGTTTAACCGGTAACCACTAAGTCAGGTGTAAATGTCGCGATACTTTCCACTCGGCTATTCCTTACGCTAACGGGAAAAGACCACACGCGTTATTCTAGATCGGACTTTCTGCACTTTTGCAGCAACCTGCTCCCGCGCAAAAAACCCTTATTAAATCATCTGCGAGAATGAATGCACAAAACGTCGTTACACAAGAAGGGCAATTTTCCACGCTTCGCTCGATTTCAGAGCCACATATGTCGCCGGCTTAGCCTCACACTTTTTCCTAACGGTCCAGATTGCTATGGTCATTCTGCGATCCCTGTCGCTGCTAATGGCCGACTCGATGATCCGCGTCGAATTTCCTTGAATACATTAGAAATAATTAAAATTAATCTACCTGAAACACCATATTGTCCCGAATGTGGCAACACGCGCCAGTGACTCCGGATGTGCCGCTTGAATTAGAACAGCACGTGCTCGAGCTTATTAACTGTTACACTTTTGATCTTCGATGTTATCTTCTTTTCAAAATTCCGCATAGTGGCGATGGTTTTGCATTAAGAGCCAACAATTACAGCCTGTTTTCGCATAATTCAAAGTAAACATTTTGTAAGATTTAATTAACACTTCTTCCATTTGGAGGTATAGAATTACTTATAGAAACCTGTTGGTTGGATAGTAAAACTTCAGCACATCGAAAACAATATGTAAGACTCAAAACAGAAGTGAAGAAAAGTGTGTCGAGGGCGAAGAATAAGTTTTGTGAAAGAGGTTTGAAGAAATCAACCTGCGCAGGACAAGACATTACAGAAGAACAGTAATGAAGAGGCTATTACAGATGTTATAGGAATACAGGAGGGAAGAATTACTACATAGAAGCACTAACAAAATATTGACCAGAATACATTGACGTGAATTATGATCTGAACGAAGACGAAGATCTTCATGGTATGACTGTACAAAAATTATAAAAGCAGTGTCGCCGGTCCATCGAATCAAATAATACTTTTTATTTAGATAACAGAAATGATACGTCTTCTCATTGGGCAACTAATGTAGCCGACAAATATATTTTATACCTATCTGTTTGACAATTCTTCTGGTTTATATTTACGTATGTTAGGGAATTTTAGCGAAACAAGAGGGATGCGAATTGAAAAATAACAAAGCTAAACATTACTGTACAAACACTACTTTTTAGAAAATTTACCTAAAGGGCCAAGTCCCCATTTCGTGGTGATCTATACAGTGTGTCACTAGAGATTCTCTTGTAAGGCATATAATGTTCACTATCACAAAATATCATCTTCAAGGTAAGAAAATATACACAGCTTGGTTAAAATTCTATAACATATATTTTCCTACAGTTTTTTATGGCAGTCTAATACAATAGAAGCAGTATTTCTTCATACGCCATTTGACGTGATTAGAGTACGTTGAAATTCGGTTGGATCTGTCATTGCTGAGATTGCGTTCGATTTGGTGGTCGCTGTACGTTCCTGTACAAGCAGATTTATTTGGTCGTTATTGTACACTTCTACATGAGCAAGATTTATAGGTACAAGGTTATGCACTAGAAATATAGTGAATTTTAAATAACTGAACTTTTGGTATATATTTTGATAAATGACATTTAGAATTTACAGTAACTTTAACTGTAAACAGATTTGTAATAAAGTTTTTGTAATACCTACTTGTTAAATATTTCTTTAAGGACTGTTTACTACTGCGTAAGCAACCTCTTTACGGCCCGGCCGTAAAAAGTGTCCGTAAAGACCACGGCCTGCTAAACTGTGTGCCAAACGTCAAAGTGACGTTTGTCACACAAATCCAGCAGCAAGCAAGCCTTCAACTCCACATAGAAGAATGCGCAAAAAACTGCTATAACTCCTGAACATACGCTAAAATAACTTGCTCATTCAGAATCTTAATGTATTTAGGAATATCTTCATCATTTTCTACAGATGTCATAAGTTACGAGCTGGTTACAACTTAAAACTGCTTACAACCATACACGAAATTGGAAATAACTGACATTTATAAACAACAGTTGCAACATTCTACGCACTCTCAATCATTCTAAAATGTCATTACACAAACCTAGCGTTTTGATGAAAATAAATTAGAAAAATATAGATATGACCGAATTGTATGTAGGTATTACAAAAACTATTGTACAATACACGTCCGTTAGGGCCTTTACTGCTTCGCCAGTATTATTCGACTCGCTCTCCGAGCTCGTCTCACAAATTCTCTGGCTCGGCAGTAAAGGCTATCCTAACGGACTTCTACTGTAAAATACTATTACCGGAAGAGTATGCTACATGGGGTCTGCACATAATATTAAAAAGCAAAACATATGGTGATCGGAAAAAGAAAATATTTAGAAATTAATAACGAATATATTGAAGTTTTCGATCGGTTTTAATATGTAACGTCGAAACGAATTAAGTATAGTGACATCAAAGAAAAAATTGAAACGGAAGAAATGCAATTATTCGTTAACTCAATATTTTTGGAGTAATATTACCAAACACACTAAAAAGATTGTCAATTCTACTATAAAAATTCTTTAATTCTTAATGGCTCTGAAATATGGTGTTGAAATTAGCAACAGGCCAAAAGAAAAGAAAAAATAGAATAAAAAAGGAAAGAAAAAGAAGAAAAGATGATGCGGAATATGTAGACGTTAGAAATCAGATCTTTAAAGATAGAATCAAAATGGAAAAATTAAATATAGATCATATTAACGATAAGAGATTGAGCTAGCACAGTCGTATGGGAAGAGTCAAGTCGTCGTTTTAAAGGAAAAATGTAAAGAAAGGACACTTTTTTTACTATTTTATTCAAAATGTAAATTATTAATTTGATGGTTGTAAATTCTGAAGTCATTTTTGGCCAAATTTCGAGTTACAATATATCACCCTGGCAATTACGTGGATTGCTTTCATTACCTGTTACACAAGCAACTATAAATAGATACAACCACGTCATAGAAAAACAAGTTTGCCTCGAAGAAGTTGTATGATTAAAGTTTAAATTTACATGTTCTGGAAAGTAGAATGATTCTAGTGGAGCGTTGACGAGATAAAACTGAATGGCGAACTTTCATAAACAATTTATATTTATGGAAGTTAATATACAGGATGTCCCACAATAAAATGTATATAGCTTAGGAGTGTTCCTGGCGTTTCGTAAGCCGAAAAGTGTCAATAAACATATAACCTAAAATCAATCTTAACAAAGTTATTTCTATTTCAATTTCTCTTTGTACTTTCAAAAATCATATGCAAAGACGAGTTAGATAAAGGACATTGATTTTATTAAGAGCCAGAATGTGTCTAGCTAATCAAGTAAGTCATTTTAAACATTCTAGATAGATATTGGCATGTAAAGTAAAGGATTCTTTTTCTTGACGTAATGTGCGTTGGAACAAATACGCAAATGGTCTAGAATGCTCCTTTCTGCTAACAAAGAAAACAGTTGTAAATTTTAGATCATTTTCGTAATTACTTCATACGCACATGACGTGAAGGGAAAAATCTTAGAGGAACTATAACTGTGACATTTAATTTTGTGAAACTTCAGCGCATGTCCTTATTTTCAAAAATAAAATGTGTGACTTGCCAATAACTTGGTAACGTTTGATTTTAGGGCACATTTTTGTATCTATTCGACTGAAATGGACGTTAGGGACACATACTTAAGGTATGTATCGCAATGAACATAATTAAGCAAACATACAATTATGATAGGAACCAATATATTCAAGCATTTCAAATACTAGTTTGAAAAATTCCATAAATATAATAATTTGAATTACAGTTGAACCCCGCTATAGCGAGAACTTAGGGGACCAAAGTTTTACTCGCTATAAACGATTTCGTTATAAAGCATCGTAGAAAAATACATCTTGAAAAAATAAAATGGGTACATACAAATTTATTAAACAGAAATACACATATATACATAGAATATAAGAGAAATTGGTTACTTATAAAAGTATGTAAAAGAAAATTAATCAAAATAATCTGTAATTTTAGATTGTTTACGTGTATAATGCTGTTTAATTGTATCAATTCCATTTTCTAAACATGTTAAATTAGAAAAAAGAGCATCGTGATAAGGAGTGCAATTACTTAATAACAAAAAATCCCTAACAGTGTTTAAAGATGTTTGTACCTGATGAAAAGATGGAAGAGATGTTGAAACTTCTACATCGCTGACTTCTACCTCATCTTCACTGTCACTTTTGTTTGTCTCTTTTTCATTACAGGCTTCTTCAATAATGCCCTCGTCAGTTAAAGAGGCACAAGTAGCAATGTTTTTATTAAATTTTATAAATTCATTATCATCAGTATCGTTGATTTCATTTGTTGGAAGATTTATCCACTCTGCTAGCGGTAAATCGTCTTCTTCGTCAAATTCCACTTTTCGCCATCTGGCATGTTCAAAACAGTTTTTAATTGTCTTTATTTCTACAAGAGACCAAGCTTTATGTATGTAATTGATAGAGTCCTAAAGACTAATTTTGATTTGTTTTTCTTTCTCTAAGTCCTGTACTAATCGTCTCACCAAAAGTTTTCTGTAGTGTGATTTTAATGATCTGATAATCCCATGGTCCATGGGCTGCAGAACTGATGTTGCATTAGGAGGTAGAAATTCAAGTTGAATGTTACGTAGATTTTCTATATTTGGATGTGCGATACAGTTATCTACTACAAGAAGTAGAATCTTCCGATGTAATTTGCTGTCCCATGCACACAACATTGTTTCAAAAATGGCACTGGTCATCCAAGCCCTCCGGTTAGATTTGTAATCAACCGGAGAGCTTTTTACTCCTCGGAAACATCTGGGATTAGCTGACTTTCATATCACTAAAAGTTTTAATTTTTCAGAACCTGTCATATTTGCACAAACTAGGACGGTAATCCTTTCTTTGGAAAGTTTACCCCCTTTACAACTTTCGTCTTTAAATTTAAGTGTCTTATCTGGAGTAAGCTTGTAAAATAGAACTAATTCATCGGCATTAAAGATATTTTGATCACAGTACTTTTCTCTTAGTTTTGGCCAAATATTAGATAACCAATTTTCAATGCATTCCTGGGGCACACTTTTTGCTTCGCCATAAATTTTCCCACAGTTAATGTTGTGTCTGCTTTTAAAAAGGTTAAGCCAACCATTTGACCATTTCAGTTCTGGAGTATTACCATTACCAATTTGTTCAGAAAACTGTTGAGCTTTTTCTTTTAACATAACTCCACTTATAGGGACATTAGATTCACGATTGACCTTAAACCAGGTGAGAACAGCTTTATCCAGCTGAACATTGGAAGCGGAACGTAATTCTTCACTTTTGATGAAAATTCTGTAGTTGAATTCATAATCCTCTCTCTGTTTTTCAAAATTGTTGCCAATGTCGAACTTGCCAAATGTCTTTCTTTGCATATTGCAGCTTGCTTTTTGCCATTTTTTCTTGTATGGAAAATGATTTCCTTTTCTTACAATTAGACGACATGATCGTATTCGTAAGCACAATACACAATGCTTTTAAGACTGCCAAAGATAAACTCTACGCCACAGTTGCAATTGACTCCACAACAGAATTCCCAGACTAAACAACACCTGTTTTTTTTTCCAGGATGTCGTCATATCCGATCTGCAGTTTAAGATTTCTCGTTATTACCGATCTGGAAATCGATAAAACGTTCGTTATATCCGTTGAGTTTTTGAACATTTGTTCGTTATAGAAAGAAATTTTTACAAAGAATAGTATACGAACGGCAAGGGACCAAGTGATTTATTCGATATATACGATTTGTCGCTATAACCGGGATTCGTTATACAGGAGTTCAACTGTAATAATGTAATCAAAGATTATTAGCTTTAACTTCAATATGAAACTAATCATAGCAAGCCTTGACTTAAAATAAACTACATAATGTAAATAACAACAATGTAAGAACAATTGGAGGACCAGAATCTCTTTAAAAATATAAGAATGCATTTTGCTAATATTATCAACCTTAATGGCAAAATTCGTTTTCCGTGAATATTTATATAAGGTGATCCATAGGGGACTCGTATGAGAATGTCGTTTTAAGATAGGCAACCCAATATACCTACCATAAAATGTTGAGATGTTTAAATTAGTATTGCAGGTAGTATGAATCTCAGATACCCGTTTAATGACTTTCACATATGTTTGACAGTCTATAAAACTAAATTTGAATAGTTTCTTAGAAAATACTATTTAAAAAAACAGATATTAACTATTTACCACCTAATGTATTTGTGATTTGCTTCTGCCCATATATTACTCTAGATATGGAGTAATATGAATTTTGGGTTTAAAACGGGAGATGCATGTCAGACTACAAGCTTAGTCTTCTCGCATGCATCGCCCTTTATAGTGCGTAGAAAATAGGAACGACTTTAACATTCAACAATTTTTACTTCTGGTTTAACATCGTAAAATAAATTCTACCGGCGCCGGCGTCTATACACTAGACGCCATACCAGAAGTCTGACGCGCCAAGATAGCAAAAACAGAGAAAAACGAAAAACTATACCTATATTGAGTACATTTCTGATTAAAATATAATATTTAGGAATATGTTCAACATACAGTGCGTCCGTGGATTGAGTTCGCATAAGGTATAAATAATAAAAAATATTGGACTTAGAAGCTGATTTCTATGATTCGCTCCTGCTTGTTCTCAAACCAAGATTTTGAGAAAATCAATCAAATTAATTAATATGTCTTTCGAATCGATTTTTAAATAATGGCCAAGAGTAAACTACCTTTATTAGAAGAGATAGCAAAAAACAGTATTTTTGGTGTTTATAATTAATAATAATGGCAGAATCTCAATTTTCAGACAAATCGGCCTACTTTGATTTTTTTTTAAATTTGGTTTTCTACACCAACATACTTTTTATCGTGGCTGTAGGAGGCACTCTAAGTGATTCATAAACTCAGATGTTAAATAAATGATGGAGTGCCTCCTACAGCTGCGATAAAAGGTTTGTAGTCAAAATTTAAAAAAAAATTTAAAACAAAGTAGGCCGATTTGTCTGAAAATTGAGAGTCTACCATCACTTTTAATAACTTTTCTTAATACTTTTTTTTTTGTTATCTCTTCTAATAAAGGTAGTTTAGTCTTGGTTATTTTTTAAAATCGATTCGAAAAACACCGTGTATATTAATTAATTTAATTGATTTTCTCAAAATGTTGGTTTGGGAACAAGCAGGAGCGAATCATAGAATATCAGCTTCTAAGTCCATTATTTTTTATTATTTACACCTTATGTGAACTCAATCCGCTGACACACTGTATAAGAATATCCAACCATAAGAACTTGCAAATTAAATGAGAGCAGTGAACCATTGACCTGAACTAATAATAATTAATATATTTTCTACCAACCATAACAATGCGCCTTTTACCTGGTCATATAGATGTTAAAAGAAGAACCAAAATAGCTATACAGGGTGTTTGTAACTCGCTGGACAGCTCGTCACTTCGGTAATAATAGAGATATTAAACACCTTTTTTTGTTTTAAATGTCAATATGCAGCCTAAAAATTGTCATAAATCCATTTAAATTACGGTCTTCTATATTTGCGTAGTGAGACACAACTTTGATTTTGCAAATAAAACACCCTTTTAGATAATTTGGGAACTGATTATTTTTTTTATTAAAAAAAATAGCTAAAGTAGGCCATGACTTATGCAAAATCATTAAAAATGGAACAGGAGATGCAGATCAAATTCTACTTGCCCCTACATATGGAAATTTTTGGAGATTTTAAGTCAATTATTATGTAAAATTTAGCATGATTTATATTTGAGGAATAATACAAATCAATAAGTCGTAATCAATTTAATAGTAAAACGTTTCGCCAATAGTATTGGCTTCATCAGTTATAAAAATTATGATAACATTTTGAAAAGATAAAGTAAATTAATGGATCAACATATTTCTCATGGCCGAATTATTGCGCTAAACGTATTAAAACAATTTAAAAGTATGTGTTTTTCCATTAAACAGTTGAAAACTACAATGCGGAGCTTTCCAACAGTGTACCATATTCGTTATTTCGTTTAAAAGTAACTTCTGAAAAATAAAAAAAATGTGAAATATACTGCTCCACAAATGAACTGGACCACCCATAAAAATTGTATTTATTACATTACGTCATAAAATATATATTGCAATGCACCACGTTGGGCGACTTATAATTATGCAGTAACTCCACTTTAAGGTAGCCCTTAAT
>CALNHX010010635.1:0-38566 GCA_940337035.1 Agriotes lineatus
ATATGTCCCATATGTCCCTAATGTCCCAGACGTCCCAGATGTCCCATATGTCCCTAACGTCCCAGACGTCCCAGATGTCCCATTTGTCCCTAACGTACTAGACGTCCTAGATGTCCCATACGTCTTTAACGTCCCAGACGTCCCAGGTGCCCCATATGTCCCATATGTCCCTAATGTCCCAGGCCTCCCAAATGTCCCATATGTCCTTAACGTCCTAGACGTCCCAGACGTCCTACATGTCCCATATGTCCTTAACGTCCTAGACGTCCCAGATGTCCCATATGTCCCTAATGTCCCAGGCGTCTTAGATGTTCCATATGTCCCTAACGTCCCAGACGTCCTAAATGTTCCATATGTCCCTAACGTCCCAGACGTCCCAGCTGTCCCGTATGTTCCTAACGTCCAGACGTCCTAGACGTCCTAGATGTCTCATATGTCCCTAACGTCCCAGACGTCCTAGATGTCCTATATGTCCCTAACGGCCCAGACGTCCTAGACGTCCTAGATGTCCCATATGTCCTTAACGTCCCAGACGTCCCAGATGTCCTATATGTCTCTAAAGTCCCAGACGTCCTAGATGTCCCATATGTCCCTATCGTCCCAGACGTCCCAGATGTCCCATATGTCCCATATGTCCCTAATGTCCCAGGCGTCCTAAATGTCCCATATGTTTTTAACGTCCCAGACGTCCCAGACGTCCTAGATGTCCCATATGTTCTTAACGTCCCAGACGTCCCAGATGTCTCATATGACCCTAACGTCCCAGACGTCCCAGATGTCCCATATGTCCTATATGTCCCTAATGTCCCAGGCGTCCTAAATGTCCCATATGTCCTTAACGTCCCAGACGTCCCAGATGTCCCATATGTCCCATATGTCCCTAATGTCCCAGGCGTCCCAGATGTCCCATATGTCACATATATCCCTAATGTCCCAGGCGTCCCAAATGTCCCATATGTCCTTAAAGACGTCCCAGATGTCACATATGTCCCTAACGTCCCAGACGTCCCAGATATCCCATATGTCCCATATGTCCCTAATGTCCCAGGCGTCCTAAATGTTTGATATGTCTTTAACGTCCCAGACGTCCCAGACGTCCTAGATGTCCCATATGTCCTTAACGTCCCAGACGTCCCAGATGTCTCATATGACCCTAACGTCCCAGACGTCCCAGATGTCCCATCTGTCCTATATGTCCCTAATGTTCCAGGCGTCCTAGATGTTCCATTTGTCCCTAACCTCTCAGACGTCCTAAATGTCCCATATGTCCCTAACGTCCCAGACGTCCCAGCTGTCCCGTATGTCCTTAATGTCCCAGATGTCCCAGACGTCCCAGCTGTCCCGTATGTCCTTAACGTCCCAGATGTCCCAGACGTCCTAGATGTCCCATATGTCGATAACGTCCCAGACGTCCTAGACGTCCCATATGTCCCATATGTCCCATATGTCCCTAATGTCCCAGACGTCCTAGATGTCCCATATGTCCTTAACGTCCCAGACGTCCCAGATGTCTCATATGGCCCTAACGTCCCAGACGTCCCAGATGTCCCATATGTCCTATATGTCCCTAATGTTCCAGGCGTCCTAAATGTCCCATATGTCCCTAACGTCCCAGACGTCCCAGCTGTCCCGTATGTCCTTAACGTCCCAGATGTCCCAGACGTCCTAGATGTCCCATATGTCCATAACGTCCCAGACGTCCTAAACGTCCCATATGTCCCATATGTCCCATATGTCCCTAATGTCCCAGACGTCCTAAGTGTTCCATATGTCCCTAACGTCCCAGACGTCCTAAATGCCCCAGATGTCCCTAACGTCCCACACGTCCCAGCTGTCCCGTATGTCCCTAACGTCCCAGACGTCCCAGACGTCCTAGATGTCCCATATGTCCCTAACGTCCCAGACGTCCCAGATGTTTCATATGTCCCTAACGTCCCAGACGTCCCAGATGCCCCATATGTCCCATATGTCCCTAATGTCCCAGACGTCCCAGATGTCCCATATGTCCCTAACGTCCCAGACGTCCCAGATGTCCCATATGTCCCTAACGTACTAGACGTCCTAGATGTCCCATACGTCTTTAACGTCCCAGACGTCCCAGGTGCCCCATATGTCCCATATGTCCCTAATGTCCCAGGCCTCCCAAATGTCCCATATGTCCTTAACGTCCTAGACGTCCCAGACGTCCTACATGTCCCATATGTCCTTAACGTCCTAGACGTCCCAGATGTCCCATATGTCCCTAATGTCCCAGGCGTCTTAGATGTTCCATATGTCCCTAACGTCCCAGACGTCCTAAATGTTCCATATGTCCCTAACGTCCCAGACGTCCCAGCTGTCCCGTATGTTCCTAACGTCCAGACGTCCTAGACGTCCTAGATGTCTCATATGTCCCTAACGTCCCAGACGTCCTAGATGTCCTATATGTCCCTAACGGCCCAGACGTCCTAGACGTCCTAGATGTCCCATATGTCCTTAACGTCCCAGACGTCCCAGATGTCCTATATGTCTCTAAAGTCCCAGACGTCCTAGATGTCCCATATGTCCTTATCGTCCCAGACGTCCCAGATGTCTCACATGTCCTTAAGGTCCCAGGCGTCCCAGACGTCCTAGATGTCCCATATGTCCTTAACGTCCCAGACGTCCCAGATGTCCCATATGTCCCTAACGTCCCAGACGTCCCAGATGTCCCATATGTCCCATATGTCCCTAATGTCCCAGGCGTCCTAAATGTCCCATATGTTTTTAACGTCCCAGACGTCCCAGACGTCCTAGATGTCCCATATGTCCTTAACGTCCCAGACGTCCCAGATGTCTCATATGACCCTAACGTCCCAGACGTCCCAGATGTCCTATATGTCTTATATAATAATAATATAATAATAATAATATTTATTTAAGAAAAAGAAATAATACAGCTGCAGCAACAACACACACAACAACTATAAACTAAAAGAACATAAATGGAGCAAAACAAACTATAAAAGTCCACAAAGAAAAAAGTAAAAAGAAGAAAAAACAGTTGCGTGGTGGTCTCAGCCTAAGCAAAGCTTGTGCGCCGAAACCATACATGCAACAAAATTAAAACACCGCCTCTTTCAAATTAATCTTAGAGAGTTTGAAAAAAAAATTAACTAAAAAATTCAAAGTTATGAAAGAAAAATGCGGGTTATTTACTATTTGCTATATTTTACTATATTACTATTTACGGAGCTATACAAATTTTATTCGAGAAGGACTAAAAAAGCAGTCATATCGCGCTGTAACAATTCTTCTACAAGATGCTTTCGAAATAGCCGCACCGGTTTTATTGAAAGGAGATTTCTGGGTAATAAATTGTAAAAACGTGGAGCTAAATAAGACGCGCTTCTTGTTCCAATTGTCTTTTGGGCATTTATAGTAGCTACGCACTGATTTGTAACATTTCTTGTGACATAACCATGACAAATAAACTGTTTTGGTTTGTCGTGATATCTGCATATAACTGCTATCATATGTAATTGTCTGACCGTGCATACACGTGCTTCTAAATATAGTGAGTGAGTATCATATCTGAAAGGTTTGGACAGTATAATTTTCAATATAGTATTTTGTACGGTAGCTAACTGTTTGAGAGTTGTATTGTACACCCCACCCCAGCCAATAATACCATATTGGAGCAGGGATTGTACTAAAGCATAGTATATTATTTTCAAGTCCGCAGTTTTTAGAAATGATTTTAGTTGTTTAAATAGATAGACAAATTTTCTTATTTTTTTAGTAAGTTCATTTATGTGCAAATCCCATCTGAAAAAACTATCTATAGTTATTCCTAAATATTTCACATTTGTAGTAACTTTTATATTTAGATCAGAATTGCTAATTTTTATAATACTATATAGCGGCAGATTGTTTTTATAAGACGTAAAAGGCACACATTTTGTTTTTTCAGCATTTAATGTAAGCAGATTCAGATCTAACCAAGTTACAATATTCGCTAGTTCCACGCTTATTTTTGTGTAAAGGTTTTGCCACGAATCACCAGTAAAATATAAAACTGTATCATCAGCGTAAGTAATAATGTTGTATTGATTTTTTGCATTTAATAAGTCATTTATGTAGATTATAAACAATACTGGTCCCAGTACACTCCCCTGAGGCACTCCATATTCGCACAGAACTTTCTGGCTGTATGTTGCACCAACTTTTACTTGCTGCATTCTTTTTGACAAATAAGATTTAAACAAATGAAGACCAACACCTCTAACACCCATCCTTTCCATTTTTTGCAGAAGAAGATTGTGACTCACAGTATCAAAAGCTTTGGCTAGGTCTAAAAACACCGCTGCTGAGACGTTTGAAGAATCTAGATTTGCATATATTTTTGAAGTTAATAATTGAATTGCATCTTCAGTGGATTTGTTTTCTCGAAAACCAAACTGATTATTTGATATTATGTTATTTTTTTCCAAAAACGACATTAGCCTGCGTTTTATTACCTTTTCTACAATTTTTGTTATGTTCGTGAGTAACGCTATAGGACGATAGTTTGATATGGTGTTTTTACATCCAGTTTTATATATAGGTATTATTACTGCAACTTTTAAGACATTAGGAAAAATTCCACTGGAGATGATCAGATTACTTATATGTTGAAGAGGATCAGCAATGAGATATTTTATTTGTTTTAGATTCTCAGCAGTGATGTTATCCAGGCCAGCAGCTTTACCTGCTTTTAAGGTGTCAATTTCATTTATTATCTCCTGATTTGTCACAGGGCTAAGGTAAAGTGTACTGGAATTCACAGTATTTGGTAATTCATTACATATTTTACTTTTGTTTTTGTTGATAAGAATGTTTGCCATACGATTTCCTATACTACAATAATGTCTATTAAACTCATTTGCTATTTGATTTTCATCTTGTATTTCTATACCGTTTTCCAATACTATACTTTTAATTTCCATATGTTTTTTTTTATCATTTAAACTTTCTCTAACTGTATTCCATAAGTGCTTTGAGTCATTCGGTGACTGCATTATTTTATTTTTATAAAATTGCGACTTTGTTGTTTTTATGCACATTTGTAGAATATTTCTATAATTTTTATAATAGTTTCTGAGTTCTACATTACATTCATTTCTCAGTACGCGTTGTTTTAAGGCATCACGAATGTTTATTGATTTTATTAAATTTTGCGTAATCCATTGTTTACGCTTTTTCATTTTCGAATTAACTGAATTATTGTTTTTTACTTTGAGTGATTTTTGTTTGCACGCTTTTAGAGTATCAATAAAGGTTTCTGTAGCAATATTTGCGTCCTGCTCATTTAATATACCGTCCCAGGACAAAGAGTTAACTAAATTAAAAAATCTTAAGCTATCAAAAATTTGTGAGGTTGATTGTGGATTAACCTTTCTAGGACGTTCAAAAATTAAATTTTTTATACTAAAAATTACAGTGTAATGATCAGTGATATCAGTCCGCAAAATTAAACCAAAAATATCAGAAGACTTTTGCCGTGTTTTTATAAAAACGTGATCTAAGCATGATTTCGTGTCATTAGTTACTCTTGTGCATTTGTTGATTACAGATTTGAACCCGTGTTCAGACATCACATTCAGATATTCACTTTCTGTTCGATCAGTTTTTAAAATATCAATGTTTATGTCTCCAAGAAATATTTCATTGTTCTCTCTACATTCCGGCAAATAAAGGCGCAACTGTTCTATAAAATTTTGAACTTCAATATTATGGCATCTATATATATGTCCCTAATGTCCCAGGCGTCCTAGATGTTTCATATGTCCCTAACGTCTAAGACGTCCTAAATGTCCCATATGTCTCTAACGTCCCAGACGTCCCAGCTGTCCCGTATGTCCCTAACGTCCCAGACGTCCTAGATGTCCCATATGTCTCTAACGTCCCAGACGTCCTAGACGTCCTATATGTCCCTAACGTTCCAGACGTCCCAGACGTCCCAGATGTACCATATGTCCCATATGTCCCTAATGTCCCAGGCGTCCCAGATGTCCCATATGTTCCATATGTCCCTAATGACCCAGGCGTCCTAAATGTCCCATATGTCCTTAACTTTCCAGACGTACCAGACGTTCTAGATGTCCCATATGTCCTTAACGTCCCAGACGTCCAAAATGTCCCATATTTCCCTAACGTCCCAGACGTCCCAGATGTCCCATATGTCCCATATGTCCCTAATGTCTCAGGCGTCCTAGATGTTCTATATGTTCCTAACGTCCCAGACGTTCTAAATGTCCCATATGTTCCTAACGTCCCAGACGTCCCAGATGTCCCATATGTCCCTAACGTCCCAGGCGTCCCAGATGTCCCATTTGTCCCATATGTCCCTAATGTCCCAGTCGTCCTAAATGTCCCATATGTCCTTAACGTCCCAGACGTCCCAGACGTCCTAGATGTCCCATATGTCCTTAACGTCCCAGACGTCACAGATGTCACATATGTCCCTAATGTCCCAGGCGTCCCAGATGTCCCATTTGTCCCATATGTCCCTAATGTCCCAGGCGTCCTAAATGTCCCATATGTCCTTAACGTCCCAGACGTCCCAGACGTCCTAGATGTCCCGTATGTCCCTAACGTCCCAGACGTCCCAGACGTCCTAGATGTCCCATATGTCCTTAACGTCCTAGACTTCCTAGATGTCCCATATGTCCTTAACGTCCCAGACGTCCCAGATATCCCATATGTCCCTAATGTCCCAGGCGTCCTAAATGTCCCATATGTCATTAACGTCCTAGACGTCCCAGACGTCCCATATGTTCCATATGTCCCTAATGTCGTAGGCGTCCCAGATGTCCCATATATCACATATATCCCTAACGTCCCAGGCGTCCCAAATGTCCCATATGTCCTTAAGGTCCTAGACGTCCCAGACGTCCTAGATGTCCCATATGTCCTTAACGTCCTAGACGTCCCAGATGTCCCATATGTCTCTAATGTCCCAGGCGTCTTAGATGTTCCATATGTCCCTAACGTCCCAGACGTCCTAAATGTCCCATATGTCCTTAACGTCCCAGACGTCCCAGCTGTCCCGTATGTTCCTAACGTCCAAGACGTCCTAGACGTCCTAGATGTCCCATATGTCCCTAACGTCCCAGACGTCCTAGATGTCCTATATATCCCTAGCGTCCCAGACGTCCCAGACGTCCTAGATGACCCATATGTCCTTAACGTCCCAGACGTCCCAGATGTCCTATATGTCTCTAAAGTCCCAGACGTCCTAGACGTCCTAGATGTCCCATATGTCCCTAACGTCCCAGACGTCCTAGATGTCCTATATGTCCCTAGCGTCTCAGACGTCCCAGACGTCCTAGATGACCCATATGTCCTTAACGTCCCAGACGTCCCAGATGTCCTATATGTCTCTAAAGTCTCAGACGTCCTAGACGTCCTAGTTGTCCCATATGTCCCTAACGTCTCAGGCGTCCTAGATGTCTCATATGTCCTTAAGGTCCCAGATGTCCCAGACGTCCTAGATGTCCCATATGTCCTTAACGTCCCAGACGTCCCAGATGTCCCATATGTCCCTAACTTCCCAGACGTCCCAGATGTCCCATATGTTTTTAACGTCCCAGACGTCCCAGACGTCCTAGATGTCCCATATGTTCTTAACGTCCCAGACGTCCCAGATGTCTCATATGACCCTAACGTCCCAGACGTCCTAGATGTCCCATATGTCCTATATGTCCCTAATGTCCCAGGCGTCCTAAATGTCCCATATGTCCTTAACGTCCCAGACGTCCCAGATGTCCCATATGTCCCATATGTCCCTAATGTCCCAGGCGTCCCAGATGTCCCATATGTCACATATATCCCTAATGTCCCAGGCGTCCCAAATGTCCCATATGTCCTTAAAGACGTCCCAGATGTCACATATGTCCCTAACGTCCCAGACGTCCCAGATATCCCATATGTCCCATATGTCCCTAATGTCCCAGGCGTCCTAAATGTTTGATATGTCTTTAACGTCCCAGACGTCCCAGACGTCCTAGATGTCCCATATGTCCTTAACGTCCAAGACGTCCCAGATGTTTCATATGACCCTAACGTCCCAGACGTCCCAGATGTCCCATCTGTCCTATATGTCCCTAATGTTCCAGGCGTCCTAGATGTTCCATTTGTCCCTAACCTCTCAGACGTCCTAAATGTCCCATATGTCCCTAACGTCCCAGACGTCCCAGCTGTCCCGTATGTCCTTAATGTCCCAGATGTCCCAGACGTCCCAGCTGTCCCGTATGTCCTTAACGTCCCAGATGTCCCAGACGTCCTAGATGTCCCATATGTCCATAACATCCCAGACGTCCTAGACGTCCCATATGTCCCATATGTCCCATATGTCCCTAATGTCCCAGACGTCCTAGATGTCCCATATGTCCTTAACGTCCCAGACGTCCCAGATGTCTCATATGACCCTAACGTCCCAGACGTCCCAGATGTCCCATATGTCCTATATGTCCCTAATGTTCCAGGCGTCCTAAATGTCCCATATGTCCCTAACGTCCCAGACGTCCCAGCTGTCCCGTATGTCCTTAACGTCCCAGATGTCCCAGACGTCCTAGATGTCCCATATGTCCATAACGTCCCAGACGTCCTAGACGTCCCATATGTCCCATATGTCCCATATGTCCCTAATGTCCCAGACGTCCTAAGTGTTCCATATGTCCCTAACGTCCCAGACGTCCTAAATGCCCCAGATGTCCCTAACGTCCCACACGTCCCAGCTGTCCCGTATGTCCCTAACGTCCCAGACGTCCCAGACGTCCTAGATGTCCCATATGTCCCTAACGTCCCAGACGTCCCAGATGTTTCATATGTCCCTAACGTCCCAGACGTCCCAGATGCCCCATATGTCCCATATGTCCCTAATGTCCCAGACGTCCCAGATGTCCCATATGTCCCTAACGTCCCAGACGTCCCAGATGTCCCATATGTCCCTAACGTACTAGACGTCCTAGATGTCCCATACGTCTTTAACGTTCCAGACGTCCCAGGTGCCCCATATGTCCCTAACGACCCAGAGGTCCCAGAAGTCCCATATGTCCCATATGTCCCTAATGTCCCAGGCGTCCCAGATGTCCCATATGTCCCATATGTCCCTAATGTCGCAGGCGTCCTAAATGTCCCATACGTCCTTAACGTCCCAGACGTTCCAGACGTCCTAGATGTCCCATATGTCCTTAATGTCCTAAACATCCCGAATGTCCCATATGTCCCTAACGTCCCAGACGTCCCAGATGTCCCATATGTCCCATATATCTCTAATGTGCCAGGCGTCCCAGATGTTCCATATGTTCCATATGTCCCTAATGTCTCAGACGTCCTAAATGTCCCATATGTCCTTAACGTCCTAGACGTCCCAGACGTCCTAGATGTCCCATATGTCCTTAAGCTACCAGACGCTTCAGATGTCCCATATGTCCCTAATGTCCCAGGAGTCCTAAATGTCCCATATGTCCTTAACGTCCCAGACGTCCCAGACGTCCTAGATGTCCCATATGTCCTTAACGTCCCAGACGTCCCAGATGTCCCATATGTCCCTAACGTCCCAGACGTCCCAGATGTCCCATATGTCCTATATGTCCCTAATGTCCCAGGCGTCCTAAATGTCCCATATTTCCTTAACGTCCCACACGTCCCAGACGTCCTAGATGTCCCATATATCCTTAACGTCCCAGACGTCCCAGATGTCTCATATGTTCCTAACGTCCCAGACGTCCCAGATGTCCCATATGTCCTATATGTCCCTAATGTCCCAGGCGTCCCAGATGTCCTAGATGTCCCATATGTCCCTAACGTCCCAGACGTCCCAGATGTTTCATATGTCCCTAACGTCCCAGACGTCCCAGACGTCCCAGATGTACCATATGTCCCATATGTCCCTAATGTCCCAGGCGTCCCAGATGTCCCATATGTTCCATATGTCCCTAATGACCCAGGCGTCCTAAATGTCCCATATGTCCTTAACTTTCCAGACGTACCAGACGTTCTAGATGTCCCATATGTCCTTAACGTCCCAGACGTCCCAAATGTCCCATATTTCTCTAACGTCCCAGACGTCCCAGATGTCCCATATGTCCCATATGTCCCTAATGTCTCAGGCGTCCTAGATGTTCTATATGTTCCTAACGTCCCAGACGTTCTAAATGTCCCATATGTTCCTAACGTCCCAGACGTCCCAGATGTCCCATATGTCCCTAACGTCCCAGGCGTCCCAGATGTCCCATTTGTCCCATATGTCCCTAATGTCCCAGTCGTCCTAAATGTCCCATATGTCCTTAACGTCCCAGACGTCCCAGACGTCCTAGATGTCCCATATGTCCTTAACGTCCCAGACGTCACAGATGTCACATATGTCCCTAATGTCCCAGGCGTCCCAGATGTCCCATTTGTCCCATATGTCCCTAATGTCCCAGGCGTCCTAAATGTCCCATATGTCCTTAACGTCCCAGACGTCCCAGACGTCCTAGATGTCCCGTATGTCCCTAACGTCTCAGACGTCCCAGACGTCCTAGATGTCCCATATGTCCTTAACGTCCTAGACTTTCTAGATGTCCCATATGTCCTTAACGTCCCAGACGTCCCAGATATCCCATATGTCCCTAATGCCCAGGCGTCCTAAATGTCCCATATGTCATTAACGTCCCAGACGTCCCAGACGTCCCATATGTCCCATATGTCCCTAATGTCGTAGGCGTCCCAGATGTCCCATATATCACATATATCCCTAATGTCCCAGGCGTCCCAAATGTCCCATATGTCCTTAAGGTCCTAGACGTCCCAGACGTCCTAGATGTCCCATATGTCCTTAACGTCCTAGACGTCCCAGATGTCCCATATGTCTCTAATGTCCCAGGCGTCTTAGATGTTCCATATGTCCCTAACGTCCCAGACGTCCTAAATGTCCCATATGTCCTTAACGTCCCAGACGTCCCAGCTGTCCCGTATGTTCCTAACGTCCCAGACGTCCTAGACGTCCTAGATGTCCCATATGTCCCTAACGTCCCAGACGTCCTAGATGTCCTATATGTCCCTAGCGTCCCAGACGTCCCAGACGTCCTAGATGACCCACATGTCCTTAACGTCCCAGACGTCCCAGATGTCCTATATGTCTCTAAAGTCCCAGACGTCCTAGACGTCCTAGATGTCCCATATGTCCCTAACGTCCCAGACGTCCTAGATGTCCTATATGTCCCTAGCGTCTCAGACGTCCCAGACGTCCTAGATGACCCATATGTCCTTAACGTCCCAGACGTCCCAGATGTCCTATATGTCTCTAAAGTCTCAGACGTCCTAGACGTCCTAGTTGTCCCATATGTCCCTAACGTCTCAGGCGTCCTAGATGTCTCATATGTCCTTAAGGTCCCAGATGTCCCAGACGTCCTAGATGTCCCATATGTCCTTAACGTCCCAGACGTCCCAGATGTCCCATATGTCCCTATCGTCCCAGACGTCCCAGATGTCCCATATGTCCCATATGTCCCTAATGTCCCAGGCGTCCTAAATGTCCCATATGTTTTTAACGTCCCAGACGTCCCAGACGTCCTAGATGTCCCATATGTTCTTAACGTCCCAGACGTCCCAGATGTCTCATATGACCCTAACGTCCCAGACGTCCCAGATGTCCCATATGTCCTATATGTCCCTAATGTCCCAGGCGTCCTAAATGTCCCATATGTCCTTAACGTCCCAGACGTCCCAGATGTCCCATATGTCCCATATGTCCCTAATGTCCCAGGCGTCCCAGATGTCCCATATGTCACATATATCCCTAATGTCCCAGGCGTCCCAAATGTCCCATATGTCCTTAAAGACGTCCCAGATGTCACATATGTCCCTAACGTCCCAGACGTCCCAGATATCCCATATGTCCCATATGTCCCTAATGTCCCAGGCGTCCTAAATGTTTGATATGTCTTTAACGTCCCAGACGTCCCAGACGTCCTAGATGTCCCATATGTCCTTAACGTCCCAGACGTCCCAGATGTCTCATATGACCCTAACGTCCCAGACGTCCCAGATGTCCCATCTGTCCTATATGTCCCTAATGTTCCAGGCGTCCTAGATGTTCCATTTGTCCCTAACCTCTCAGACGTCCTAAATGTCCCATATGTCCCTAACGTCCCAGACGTCCCAGCTGTCCCGTATGTCCTTAATGTCCCAGATGTCCCAGACGTCCCAGCTGTCCCGTATGTCCTTAACGTCCCAGATGTCCCAGACGTCCTAGATGTCCCATATGTCCATAACGTCCCAGACGTCCTAGACGTCCCATATGTCCCATATGTCCCATATGTCCCTAATGTCCCAGACGTCCTAGATGTCCCATATGTCCTTAACGTCCCAGACGTCCCAGATGTCTCATATGGCCCTAACGTCCCAGGCGTCCCAGATGTCCCATATGTCCTATATGTCCCTAATGTTCCAGGCGTCCTAAATGTCCCATATGTCCCTAACGTCCCAGACGTCCCAGCTGTCCCGTATGTCCTTAACGTCCCAGATGTCCCAGACGTCCTAGATGTCCCATATGTCCATAACGTCCCAGACGTCCTAAACGTCCCATATGTCCCATATGTCCCATATGTCCCTAATGTCCCAGACGTCCTAAGTGTTCCATATGTCCCTAACGTCCCAGACGTCCTAAATGCCCCAGATGTCCCTAACGTCCCACACGTCCCAGCTGTCCCGTATGTCCCTAACGTCCCAGACGTCCCAGACGTCCTAGATGTCCCATATGTCCCTAACGTCCCAGACGTCCCAGATGTTTCATATGTCCCTAACGTCCCAGACGTCCCAGATGCCCCATATGTCCCATATGTCCCTAATGTCCCAGACGTCCCAGATGTCCCATATGTCCCTAACGTCCCAGACGTCCCAGATGTCCCATATGTCCCTAACGTACTAGACGTCCTAGATGTCCCATACGTCTTTAACGTCCCAGACGTCCCAGGTGCCCCATATGTCCCTAACGACCCAGAGGTCCCAGATGTCCCATATGTCCCATATGTCCCTAATGTCCCAGGCGTCCCAGATGTCCCATATGTCCCATATGTCCCTAATGTCGCAGGCGTCCTAAATTTCCCATACGTCCTTAACGTCCCAGACGTTCCAGACGTCCTAGATGTCCCATATATCCTTAATGTCCTAGACATCCCGAATGTCCCATATGTCCCTAACGTCCCAGACGTCCCAGATGTCCCATATGTCCCATATATCTCTAATGTCCCAGGCGTCCCAGATGTTCCATATGTTCCATATGTCCCTAATGTCTCAGACGTCCTAAATGTCCCATATGTCCTTAACGTCCTAGACGTCCCAGACGTCCTAGATGTCCCATATGTCCTTAACCTACCAGACGCTTCAGATGTCCCATATGTCCCATATGTCCCTAATGTCCCAGGAGTCCTAAATGTCCCATATGTCCTTAACGTCCCAGACGTCCCAGACGTCCTAGATGTCCCATATGTCCTTAACGTCCCAGACGTCCCAGATGTCCCATATGTCCCTAACGTCCCAGACGTCCCAGATGTCCCATATGTCCTATATGTCCCTAATGTCCCAGGCGTCCTAAATGTCCCATATTTCCTTAACGTCCCACACGTCCCAGACGTCCTAGATGTCCCATATATCCTTAACGTCCCAGACGTCCCAGATGTCTCATATGTTCCTAACGTCCCAGACGTCCCAGATGTCCCATATGTCCTATATGTCCCTAATGTCCCAGGCGTCCCAGATGTCCTAGATGTCCCATATGTCCCTAACGTCCCAGACGTCCCAGATGTTTCATATGTCCCTAACGTCCCAGACGTCCCAGATGTCCCATATGTCCCATATGTCCCTAATGTCCCAGACGTCCCAGATGTCCCATATGTCCCTAACGTCCCAGACGTCCCAGATGTCCCATATGTCCCTAACGTACTAGACGTCCTAGATGTCCCATACGTCTTTAACGTCCCAGACGTCCCAGATGCCCCATATGTCCCTAACGACCCAGAGGTCCCAGATGTCCCATATGTCCCATATGTCCCTAATGTCCCAGGCGTCCCAGATGTCCCATATGTCCCTAATGTCGCAGGCGTCCTAAATGTCCCATACGTCCTTAACGTCCCAGACGTCCCAGACGTCCTAGATGTCCCATATGTCCTTAATGTCCTAGACATCCCGAATGTCCCATATGTCCCTAACGTCCCAGACGTCCCAGATGTCCCATATGTCCCATATAACTCTAATGTCCCAGGCGTCCCAGATGTCCCATATGTTCCATATGTCCCTAATGTCTCAGACGTCCTAGATGTCCCATATGTCCTTAACGTCCCAGACGTCCCAGATGTCCCATATGTCCCTAACGTCCCAGACGTCCCAGATTTCCCATATGTCCTATATGTCCCTAATGTCCCAGGCGTCCTAAATGTCCCATATTTCCTTAACGTCCCACACGTCCCAGACGTCCTAGATGTCCCATATATCCTTAACGTCCCAGACGTCCCAGATGTCCCATATGTTCCTAACGTCCCAGACGTCCCAGATGTCCCATATGTCCCATATGTCCCTAATGTCCCAGGCGTCCTAGATGTTCCATATGTCCCTAGCGTCCCAGACGTCCTAAATGTCCCATATGTCCCTAACGTCCCAGACCTTCAGCTGTCCCGTATGTCCCTAACGTCCCAGACGTCCCAGACGTCCTAGATGTCCCATATGTCCTTAACGTCCCAGACTTCCTAGATGTCCCATATGTCCTTAACGTCCCAGACGTCCCAGATATCCCATATGTCCCTAATGTCCCAGGCGTCCTAAATGTCCCATATGTCCTTAACGTCCCAGACGTCCCAGATGTCCCATATGTCCCATATGTCCCTAATGTCCCAGGCGTCCCAGATGTCCCATATGTCCCATATGTCCCTAATGTCCCAGGCGTCCCAGATGTCCCATATGTCACATATGTCCCTAATGTCCCAGGCGTCTTAGATGTTCCATATGTCCCTAACGTCCCAGACGTCCTAAATGTCCCATATGTCCCGAACGTCCCAGACGTCCCAGCTGTCCCGTATGTTCCTAACGTCCCAGACGTCCTAGACGTCCTAGATGTCCCATATGTCCCTAACGTCCCAGACGTCCTAGATGACCTATATGTCCCTAGCGGCCCAGACGTCCCAGACGTCCTAGATGTCCCATATGTCCTTAACGTCCCAGACGTCCCAGATGTCCTATATGTCTCTAAAGTCCCAGACGTCCTAGATGTCCCATATGTCCTTAACGTCCCAGACGTCCCAGATGTCTCATATGTCCTTAAGGTCCCAGACGTCCCAGACGTCCTAGATGTCCCATATGTCCTTAACGTCCCAGACGTCCCAGATGTCTCATATGTCCCTAACGTCCCAGACTTCCCAGATGTCCCATATGTCCCATATGTCCCTAATGTCCCAGGCGTCCTAAATGTCCCATATGTTTTTAACGTCCCAGACGTCCCAGACGTCTTAGATGTCCCATATGTCCTTAACGTCCCAGACGTCCCAGATGTCTCATATGACCCTAACGCCCCAGACGTCCCAGATGTCCCATATGTCCTATATGTCCCTAATGTCCCAGGCGTCCTAGATGTTTCATATGTCCCTAACGTCCAAGACGTCCTAAATGTCCCATATGTCCCTAACGTCCCAGACGTCCCAGCTGTCCAGTATGTCCCTAACGTCCCAGACGTCCCAGACGTCCCAGATGTCCCATATGTCCCATATGTCCCTAATGTACCAGGCGTCCCAGATGTCCCATATGTTCCATATGTCCCTAATGACCCAGGCGTCCTAAATGTCCCATATGTCCTTAACTTTCCAGACGTACCAGACGTTCTAGATGTCCCATATGTCCTTAACGTCCCAGACGTCCCAGATGTCCCATATGTCCCTAACGTCCCAGACTTCCCAGATGTCCCATATGTCCCATATGTCCCTAATGTCCCAGGCGTCCTAAATGTCCCATATGTTTTTAACGTCCCAGACGTCCCAGACGTCTTAGATGTCCCATATGTCCTTAACGTCCCAGACGTCCCAGATGTCTCATATGACCCTAACGCCCCAGACGTCCCAGATGTCCCATATGTCCTATATGTCCCTAATGTCCCAGGCGTCCTAGATGTTTCATATGTCCCTAACGTCCAAGACGTCCTAAATGTCCCATATGTCCCTAACGTCCCAGACGTCCCAACTGTCCCGTATGTCCCTAACGTCCCAGACGTCCCAGACGACCTACATGTCCCATATGTCCTTAACGTCTCAGACGTCCCAGATGTCCCATATGTCCCTAACGTCCCAGACGTCCCAGATGTACCATATGTCCCATATGTCCTTAATGTCCCAGGCGTCCCAGATGTCCCATTTGTCCCATATGTCCCTAATGTCCCAGGCGTCCTAAATGTCCCATATGTCCTTAACGTCCCAGACGTCCCAGACGTCCTAGATGTCCCATATGGCCTTAACGTCCCAGACGTCCCTGACGTCCTAGATGTCCCATATGTCTTTAACGGCCCAGACGTCTTAGATGTCCTATACGTACCTAACGTCCCAGACGTCCCAGACGTCCCAGACGTCTCAGATGTCCCATATGTCGTATATGTCCCGAATGTCCCAGGCGTCCCAGATGTCCCATATGTCCCTAATGTCCCAGGCGTCCTAAATGTCCCATATGTCCTTAACGTCCCAGACGTCCCAGACGTCCTAGATGTCCCACATGTCCTTAACGTCCCAGACGTCCCTGACGTCCTAGATCTCCCATATGTCTTTAACGTCCCAGACGTCTTAGATGTCCTATATGTCCCTAACGTCCCAGACGTCCCAGACGTCCCATATGTCATATATGTCCCTAATGTCCCAGGCGTCCCAGATGTCCCATATGTCCCATATGTCCCTAATGTCCCAGGCGTCCTAAATGTCCCATATGTCCTTAACGTCCCAGACGTTTCAGACGTCCTTGATGTCCCATATGTCCTTAACGTCCCAGACGTCCCAGACGTCCCAGATGTCCCATATGTTCTATATGTCCTTAATGTCCCAGACGTCGCAGATGTCGCATATGTCCCATAAGTCCCTAATGTCCCAGGCGTCCTAAATGTCCCAACAACCAACTGAATACAAGGATTTAAGACCAATTAGTATTTTGCCTGTAATGTCCAAAATTATAGAAAAAGCAATGGCACTTCAGTTGCGTCAACACATTGAAAGGTACAGGATACTACCTGAGTGCCAATCTGGCTTTGGACCAGGATACAGTTGTTCCACAGCTCTAATCAACATAATCGACGATATAATAGGTGCAATCGATCGGGGTAGACTAACTGTGTTGATACTGTTGGATTTCAGCAAAGCATTTGACACGCTTGATCATGATATACTAAAATCGATTTTACACTATATTGGGTTTGAGTTATCAGCCATAAATATCTTTAACGCATACTTATCGCAAAGAATGCAGAGAGTTTGCCTTGATGGGATTCTATCTGAACCCGCATTGGTTTCGACTGGTGTACCACAGGGGTCCATATTAGGGCCAATTTTATTTACTATATATACATGTCACTTAATGGAAAATGCTCTTCAACATTGTCAGTATCATTTATATGCCGATGATACGCAGGTCTACTTGTCCTTCCCACCAGAAAGTGTAGATTCCGCCATTAGTAAAATAAATGAAGATCTACAAAACCTTGCAGATCAATCTAAACTACATTCGTTATCGTTGAATCTAACTAAAACTAATGTTATGCTGTTTGGTGGGAAGAATGATAGGGCTCTTGTGTTTGACAATGTAAAACTATATTTAAATGACACCCTCCTGCTCTTGAAGGACGAGGCAACCAGTCTCGGAGTTGTTCTCGATCACGCTCTGAGATTTAAAACACATATACGGAATTGCATAGGCAAAGCTTACTGCGCTTTAAAACTTATTTACGCCAACAGATATGTATTAAACAAAAACCTTAAAGTAATGCTATGTAATTCCTTAGTACTGTCTCAATTTAATTATGCTGATACCTTGTACGCTCACTGCATTGATGCAGAAGATTGTAGGAGGATACAGCTTGTTCAAAATAATTGTTTAAGATTGATTTACGGGATAAAGAAATACGAAAGAATAACATACAAATTAAAAGAAACTAACTGGCTTAATATGACAAAACGTAGAGAAATTCATTATTCTGTTTTGTATTACAAAATACTTATCACCAAGGTTCCACCATATCTCAGTCGCAAAATAACTTACCGAACAGATATTCATAATCTTAATCTTAGATATAGAGGGATAATATCTATGCCCAATCATAGTACGTCAATGTTTCAGAGGAGTTTTTCATATAACATTTGCAAATTTTTTAACAAATTACCCTCAAAATTTAAGGGATTATCGGTAGGTAAATTTAAAAGAGATTTGAAGGAATGGTTGATGGAGCGGGATGTCTAGGTGGGCTACTATACTCTGGATGTGTGTACATTTATGTACATATGTAACATTTTAAATACTGCGGAATATGTAATATGTATAATATATTTTGTTATAAGGGGGTATAGCTCATACATACTTTTTTGTGACCGCAATCAAAGAGTTAACAATTGTATTGTGTTCTTTTTTTATTATAATTTTGTTGTTGTTATCTTTGGATCATATCTGGGGAAGTGGAAGAACAGTAACGTCGACCGTTACTGAACTTTTTCCAATTATCCGATTTATATGTTTTGTTTTCATTTTGTAATATCTGGACACATTCTTAAGTTGGATAATAAATTCCTTTATTATTATTATTATTATTATTATATGTCCTTAACGTCCCAGACGTCCCAGACGTCCTAAATGTCCCATATATCCCTAACGTCCCAGACGTCTCAGCTGTCCCGTATGTCCCTAACGTCTCAGACGTCCCAGATATCCCATATGTCCCTAACGTCCCAGACGTCCCAGATGTCCCATATGTCCTTAACGTCCCAGACGTCCTAGATGTCCCATATGTCCTTAACGTCCCAGACGTCCCAGATGTCCCATATGTCCCTAACGTTCCAGACGTCCCAGATGTCCAAATGTCTTATATCTCCCTAATGTCCCAGGCGTCCCAGATGTCCCATATGTCCAATATGTCCCTAATGTCCCAGGCGTCCTAAATGCCCCATATGTCCCTAACGTCCCAGACGTCCCAAATGTCCCATATGTCGTTAACGTCCCAGACGTCCCAGATGTCTCATATGTCCCCAACGTCCCAGACGTGCCAGATGTCCCATATGTCCCATATGTCCCTAATGTCCCAGGCGTCCTAGATATTCCCTAACGTGCAAGACGTCCTAAATGTTCCATATGTTTCTAACTTCCCAGACGTCCCAGCTGTCCCGCATGTCCCTAACGTCCCAGACGTCCCAGACGTCCTAGATGTCCCATATGTCCCTAACGTCCCAGACGTCCTAGATGTCCTATATGTCCCTAACGTCCCAGACGTCCCAGATGTTCCATATGTCTCATATGTCCCTAATGTCCCAGGCGTCCTAGATGTTGCATATGTCCCTAACGTCCCTTACGTCCTAAATGTCCCATATGTCCCTAACGTCTCAGACGTCCCAGATGTTCCATATGTCCCTAACATCCCAAACATCCTAGATGTCCCATATGTCCTTAACGTCCTAGACGTACCAGATATCCCATATGTCTCTAACGTCCCACACGTAACTGATGTCCCATATGTCCCATATGTCCCTAAGGTCCCAGGCGTCCCAGATGTCCCATATGTCCCATATGTCCCTAATGTCCCAGGCGTCCCAAATGTCCCATATGTCCTTAACGTCCTAGACGTCCCAGACGTCCTAGATGTCCCATATGTCCTTAACGTCCTAAACGTCCCAGATGTCCCATATGTCCCTAATGTCCCAGGCGTCTTAGATGTTCCATATGTCCCTAACGTCCCAGACGTCCTAAATGTCCCATATGTCCCTAACGTCCCAGACGTCCCAGCAGTCCCGTATGTTCCTAACGTCTAGACGTCCTAGACGTCCTAGATGTCTCATATGTCCCTAACGGCCCAGACGTCCCAGACGTCCTAGATGTCCCATATGTCCTTAACGTCCCAGACGTCCCAGATGTCCTATATGTCTCTAAAGTCCCAGACGTCCTAGATGTCCTATATGTCCCTAACGGCCCAGACGTCCCAGACGTCCTAGATGTCCCATATGTCCTTAACGTCCCAGACGTCCCAGATGTCCTATATGTCTCTAAAGTCCCAGCCGTCCTAGATGTCCCATATGTCCTTAACGTCTCAGACGTCCCAGATATCTCATATGTCCCTAACGTCCCAGACGTCCCAGATGTCCCATATGTCCCATATGACCCTAATGTCCCAGGCGTCCTAAATGTCCCATATGTTTTTAACGTCCCAGACGTCCCAGACGTCCTAGATGTCCCATATGTCCTTAACGTCCCAGACGTCCCAGATGTCTCATATGACCCTAACGTCCCAGACGTCCCAGATGTCCTATATGTCCTATATGTCCCTAATTTCCCAGGCGTCCTAGATGTTTCATATGTCCCTAACGTCCAAGACGTCCTAAATGTCCCATATGTCCCTAACGTCCCAGACGTCCCAGCTGTCCCGTATGTCCCTAACGTCCCAGACGTCCTAGATGTCCCATATGTCTCTAACGTCCCAGACGTCCTAGATGTCCTATATGTCCCTAACGTTTTAGACGTCCCAGACGTCCCAGATGTCCCATATGTCCCATATGTCCCTAATGTCCCAGGCGTCCTAGATGTCCCATATGTTCCATATGTCCCTAATGACCCAGGCGTCCTAAATGTCCCATATGTCCTTAACTTTCCAGAAGTACCAGACGTTCTAGATGTCCCATATGTCCTTAACGTCCCAGACGTCCCAAATGTCCCATATTTCCCTAACGTCCCAGACGTCCCAGATGACCCATATGTCCCATATGTCCCTAATGTCCCAGGCGTCCTAGATGTTCTATATGTCCCTAACGTCCCAGACGTTCTAAATGTCCCATATGTTCCTAACGTCCCAGACGTCCCAACTGTCCCGTATGTCCCTAACGTCCCAGACGTCCCACACGACCTACATGTCCCATATGTCCTTAACGTCTCAGACGTCCCAGATGTCCCATATGTCCCTAACGTCCCAGACGTCCCAGATGTCCCATATGTCCCATATGTCCCTAATGTCCCAGGCGTCCCAGATGTCCCATTTGTCCCATATGTCCCAGACGTCCCAGCTGTCCCGTATGTTCCTAACGTCCCAGACGTCCTAGACGTCCTAGATGTCCCATATGTTACTAACGTCCCAGACGTCCTAGATGTCCTATATGTCCCTAGCGGCCCAGACGTCCCAGACGTCCTAGATGTCCCATATGTCCTTAACGTCCCAGACGTCCCAGATGTCCTATATGTCTCTAAAGTCCCAGACGTCCTAGATGTCCCATATGTCCTTAACGTCCCAGACGTCCCAGATGTCTCATACGTCCTTAAGGTCCCAGACGTCCCAGACGTCCTAGATGTCCCATATGTCCTTAACGTCCCAGACGTCCCAGATGTCCCATATGTCCCTAACGTCCCAGACTTCCCAGATGTCCCATATGTCCCATATGTCCCTAATGTCCCAGGCGTCCTAAATGTCCCATATGTTTTTAACGTCCCAGACGTCCCAGACGTCTTAGATGTCCCATATGTCCTTAACGTCCCAGACGTCCCAGATGTCTCATATGACCCTAACGCCCCAGACGTCCCAGATGTCCCATATGTCCTATATGTCCCTAATGTCCCAGGCGTCCTAGATGTTTCATATGTCCCTAACGTCCAAGACGTCCTAAATGTCCCATATGTCCCTAACGTCCCAGACGTCCCAGCTGTCCCGTATGTCCCTAACGTCCCAGACGTCCCAGATGTCCCATATGTCCCATATGTCCCTAATGTACCAGGCGTCCCAGATGTCCCATATGTTCCATATGTCCCTAATGACCCAGGCGTCCTAAATGTCCCATATGTCCTTAACTTTCCAGACGTACCAGACGTTCTAGATGTCCCATATGTCCTTAACGTCCCAGACGTCCCAGATGTCCCATATGTCCCTAACGTCCCAGACTTCCCAGATGTCCCATATGTCCCATATGTCCCTAATGTCCCAGGCGTCCTAAATGTCCCATATGTTTTTAACGTCCCAGACGTCCCAGACGTCTTAGATGTCCCATATGTCCTTAACGTCCCAGACGTCCCAGATGTCTCATATGACCCTAACGCCCCAGACGTCCCAGATGTCCCATATGTCCTATATGTCCCTAATGTCCCAGGCGTCCTAGATGTTTCATATGTCCCTAACGTCCAAGACGTCCTAAATGTCCCATATGTCCCTAACGTCCCAGACGTCCCAGCTGTCCCGTATGTCCCTAACGTCCCAGACGTCCCAGACGTCCCAGATGTCCCATATGTCCCATATGTCCCTAATGTACCAGGCGTCCCAGATGTCCCATATGTTCCATATGTCCCTAATGACCCAGGCGTCCTAAATGTCTCATATGTCCTTAACTTTCCAGACGTACCAGACGTTCTAGATGTCCCATATGTCCTTAACGTCCCAGACGTCCCAAATGTCCCATATTTCCCTAACGTCCCAGACGTCCCAGATGTCCCATATGTCCCATATGTCCCTAATGTCCCAGGCGTCCTAGATGTTCTATATGTCCCTAACGTCCCAGATGTTCTAAATGTCCCATATGTTCCTAACGTCCCAGACGTCCCAACTGTCCCGTATGTCCCTAACGTCCCAGACGACCTACATGTCCCATATGTCCTTAACGTCTCAGACGTCCCAGATGTCCCATATGTCCCTAACGTCCCAGACGTCCCAGATGTACCATATGTCCCATATGTCCTTAATGTCCCAGTCGTCCCAGATGTCCCATTTGTCCCATATGTCCCTAATGTCCCAGGCGTCCTAAATGTCCCATATGTCCTTAACGTCCCAGACGTCCCAGACGTCCTAGATGTCCCATATGTCCCTAACGTCCCAGACGTCCCAGATGTTCCATATGTCTCATATGTCCCTAATGTCCCAGGCGTCCTAGATGTTGCATATGTCCCTAACGTCCCTTACGTCCTAAATGTCCCATATGTCCCTAACGTCTCAGACGTCCCAGATGTTCCATATGTCCCTAACATCCCAAACATCCTAGATGTCCCATATGTCCTTAACGTCCTAGACGTACCAGATATCCCATATGTCTCTAACGTCCCACACGTAACTGATGTCCCATATGTCCCATATGTCCCTAAGGTCCCAGGCGTCCCAGATGTCCCATATGTCCCATATGTCCCTAATGTCCCAGGCGTCCCAAATGTCCCATATGTCCTTAACGTCCTAGACGTCCCAGACGTCCTAGATGTCCCATATGTCCTTAACGTCCTAAACGTCCCAGATGTCCTATATGTCCCTAACGTTTTAGACGTCCCAGACGTCCCAGATGTCCCATATGTCCCATATGTCCCTAATGTCCCAGGCGTCCTAGATGTCCCATATGTTCCATATGTCCCTAATGACCCAGGCGTCCTAAATGTCCCATATGTCCTTAACTTTCCAGACATACCAGACGTTCTAGATGTCCCATATATCCTTAACGTCCCAGACTTCCCAGATGTCCCATATGTCCCATATGTCCCTAATGTCCCAGGCGTCCTAAATGTCCCATATGTTTTTAACGTCCCAGACGTCCCAGACGTCTTAGATGTCCCATATGTCCTTAACGTCCCAGACGTCCCAGATGTCTCATATGACCCTAACGCCCCAGACGTCCCAGATGTCCCAGATGTCCCATATGTCCCTAATGTCCCAGGCGTCCTAGATGTCCCATATGTTCCATATGTCCCTAATGACCCAGGCGTCCTAAATGTCCCATATGTCCTTAACTTTCCAGACATACCAGACGTTCTAGATGTCCCATATATCCTTAACGTCCCAGACTTCCCAGATGTCCCATATGTCCCATATGTCCCTAACGTCCAAGACGTCCTAAATGTCCCATATGTCCCTAACGTTTTAGACGTCCCAGACGTCCCAGATGTCCCATATGTCCCATATGTCCCTAATGTCCCAGGCGTCCTAGATGTCCCATATGTTCCATATGTCCCTAATGACCCAGGCGTCCTAAATGTCCCATATGTCCTTAACTTTCCAGACATACCAGACGTTCTAGATGTCCCATATATCCTTAACGTCCCAGACTTCCCAGATGTCCCATATGTCCCATATGTCCCTAACGTCCAAGACGTCCTAAATGTCCCATATGTCCCTAACGTCCCAGACGTCCCAGCTGTCCCGTATGTCCCTAACGTCCCAGACGTCCCAGACGTCCCAGATGTCCCATATGTCCCATATGTCCCTAATGTACCAGGCGTCCCAGATGTCCCATATGTTCCATATGTCCCTAATGACCCAGGCGTCCTAAATGTCTCATATGTCCTTAACTTTCCAGACGTACCAGACGTTCTAGATGTCCCATATGTCCTTAACGTCCCAGACGTCCCAAATGTCTCATATTTCCCTAACGTCCCAGACGTCCCAGATGTCCCATATGTCCCATATGTCCCTAATGTCCCAGGCGTCCTAGATGTTCTATATGTCCCTAACGTCCCAGATGTTCTAAATGTCCCATATGTTCCTAACGTCCCAGACGTCCCAACTGTCCCGTATGTCCCTAACGTCCCAGACGTCCCAGACGACCTACATGTCCCATATGTCCTTAACGTCTCAGACGTCCCAGATGTCCCATATGTCCCTAACGTCCCAGACGTCCCAGATGTACCATATGTCCCATATGTCCTTAATGTCCCAGGCGTCCCAGATGTCCCATTTGTCCCATATGTCCCTAATGTCCCAGGCGTCCTAAATGTCCCATATGTCCTTAACGTCCCAGACGTCCCAGACGTCCTAGATGTCCCATATGGCCTTAACGTCCCAGACGTCCCTGACGTCCTAGATGTCCCATATGTCTTTAACGGCCCAGACGTCTTAGATGTCCTATACGTACCTAACGTCCCAGACGTCCCAGACGTCCCAGACGTCTCAGATGTCCCATATGTCGTATATGTCCCTAATGTCCCAGGCGTCCCAGATGTCCCATATGTCCCTAATGTCCCAGGCGTCCTAAATGTCCCATATGTCCTTAACGTCCCAGACGTCCCAGACGTCCTAGATGTCCCACATGTCCTTAACGTCCCAGACGTCCCTGACGTCCTAGATGTCCCATATGTCTTTAACGTCCCAGACGTCTTAGATGTCCTATATGTCCCTAACGTCCCAGACGTCCCAGACGTCCCAGACGTCCCATATGTCATATATGTCCCTAATGTCCCAGGCGTCCCAGATGTCCCATATGTCCCATATGTCCCTAATGTCCCAGGCGTCCTAAATGTCCCATATGTCCTTAACGTCCCAGACGTTCCAGACGTCCTTGATGTCCCATATGTCCTTAACGTCCCAGACGTCCCAGACGTCCCAGATGTCCCATATGTTCTATATGTCCTTAATGTCCCAGACGTCGCAGATGTCGCATATGTCCCATAAGTCCCTAATGTCCCAGGCGTCCTAAATGTCCCAACAACCAACTGAATACAAGGATTTAAGACCAATTAGTATTTTGCCTGTAATGTCCAAAATTATAGAAAAAGCAATGGCACTTCAGTTGCGTCAACACATTGAAAGGTACAGGATACTACCTGAGTGCCAATCTGGCTTTGGACCAGGATACAGTTGTTCCACAGCTCTAATCAACATAATCGACGATATAATAGGTGCAATCGATCGGGGTAGACTAACTGTGTTGATACTGTTGGATTTCAGCAAAGCATTTGACACGCTTGATCATGATATACTAAAATCGATTTTACACTATATTGGGTTTGAGTTATCAGCCATAAATATCTTTAACGCATACTTATCGCAAAGAATGCAGAGAGTTTGCCTTGATGGGATTCTATCTGAACCCGCATTGGTTTCGACTGGTGTACCACAGGGGTCCATATTAGGGCCAATTTTATTTACTATATATACATGTCACTTAATGGAAAATGCTCTTCAACATTGTCAGTATCATTTATATGCCGATGATACGCAGGTCTACTTGTCCTTCCCACCAGAAAGTGTAGATTCCGCCATTAGTAAAATAAATGAAGATCTACAAAACCTTGCAGATCAATCTAAACTACATTCGTTATCGTTGAATCTAACTAAAACTAATGTTATGCTGTTTGGTGGGAAGAATGATAGGGCTCTTGTGTTTGACAATGTAAAACTATATTTAAATGACACCCTCCTGCTCTTGAAGGACGAGGCAACCAGTCTCGGAGTTGTTCTCGATCACGCTCTGAGATTTAAAACACATATACGGAATTGAATAGGCAAAGCTTACTGCGCTTTAAAACTTATTTACGCCAACAGATATGTATTAAACAAAAACCTTAAAGTAATGCTATGTAATTCCTTAGTACTGTTTCAATTTAATTATGCTGATACCTTGTACGCTCACTGCATTGATGCAGAAGATTGTAGGAGGATACAGCTTGTTCAAAATAATTGTTTAAGATTGATTTACGGGATAAAGAAATACGAAAGAATAACATACAAATTAAAAGAAACTAACTGGCTTAATATGACAAAACGTAGAGAAATTCATTATTCTGTTTTGTATTACAAAATACTTATCACCAAGGTTCCACCATATCTCAGTCGCAAAATAACTTACCGAACAGATATTCATAATCTTAATCTTAGATATAGAGGGATAATATCTATGCCCAATCATAGTACGTCAATGTTTCAGAGGAGTTTTTCATATAACATTTGCAAATTTTTTAACAAATTACCCTCAAAATTTAAGGGATTATCGGTAGGTAAATTTAAAAGAGATTTGAAGGAATGGTTGATGGAGCGGGATGTCTAGGTGGGCTACTATACTCTGGATGTGTGTACATTTATGTACATATGTAACATTTTAAATACTGCGGAATATGTAATATGTATAATATATTTTGTTATAAGGGGGTATAGCCCATACATACTTTTTTGTGACCGCAATCAAAGAGTTAACAATTGTATTGTGTTCTTTTTTTATTATAATTTTGTTGTTGTTATCTTTGGATCATATCTAGGGAAGTGGAAGAACAGTAACGTCGACCGTTACTGAACTTTTTCCAATTATCCGATTTATATGTTTTGTTTTCATTTTGTAATATCTGGACACATTCTTAAGTTGGATAATAAATTCCTTTATTATTATTATTATTATTATTATATGTTCTTAACGTCCCAGACGTCCCAGACGTCCTAAATGTCCCATATATCCCTAACGTCCCAGACGTCTCAGCTGCCCCGTATGTCCCTAACGTCTCAGACGTCCCAGATATCCCATATGTCCCTAACGTCCCAGACGTCCCAGATGTCCCATATGTCCTTAACGTCCCAGACGTCCTAGATGTCCCATATGTCCTTAACGTCCCAGACGTCCCAGATGTCCCATATGTCCCTAACGTTCCAGACGTCCCAGATGTCCCAAATGTCTTATATCTCCCTAATGTCCCAGGCGTCCCAGATGTCCCATATGTCCAATATGTCCCTAATGTCCCGGGCGTCCTAAATGCCCCATATGTCCCTAACGTCCCAGACGTCCCAAATGTCCCATATGTCGTTAACGTCCCAGACGTCCCAGATGTCCCATATGTCCCCAACGTCCCAGAGGTGCCAGATGTCCCATATGTCCCATATGTCCCTAATGTCCCAGGCGTCCTAGATATTCCCTAACGTGCAAGACGTCCTAAATGTTCCATATGTTTCTAACTTCCCAGACGTCCCAGCTGCCCCGCATGTCCCTAACGTCCCAGACGTCCCAGACGTCCTAGATGTCCCATATGTCCCTAACGTCCCAGACGTCCTAGATGTCCTATATGTCCCTAACGTCCCAGACGTCCCAGATGTTCCATATGTCTCATATGTCCCTAATGTCCCAGGCGTCCTAGATGTTGCATATGTCCCTAACGTCCCTTACGTCCTAAATGTCCCATATGTCCCTAACGTCTCAGACGTCCCAGATGTTCCATATGTCCCTAACATCCCAAACATCCTAGATGTCCCATATGTCCTTAACGTCCTAGACGTACCAGATATCCCATATGTCTCTAACGTCCCACACGTAACTGATGTCCCATATGTCCCATATGTCCCTAAGGTCCCAGGCGTCCCAGATGTCCCATATGTCCCATATGTCCCTAATGTCCCAGGCGTCCCAAATGTCCCATATGTCCTTAACGTCCTAGACGTCTCAGACGTCCTAGATGTCCCATATGTCCTTAACGTCCTAAACGTCCCAGATGTCCTATATGTCCCTAACGTTTTAGACGTCCCAGACGTCCCAGATGTCCCATATGTCCCATATGTCCCTAATGTCCCAGGCGTCCTAGATGTCCCATATGTTCCATATGTCCCTAATGACCCAGACGTCCCAACTGTCCCGTATGTCCCTAACGTCCCAGACGACCTACATGTCCCATATGTCCTTAACGTCTCAGACGTCCCAGATGTCCCATATGTCCCTAACGTCCCAGACGTCCCAGATGTACCATATGTCCCATATGTCCTTAATGTCCCAGGCGTCCCAGATGTCCCATTTGTCCCATATGTCCCTAATGTCCCAGGCGTCCTAAATGTCCCATATGTCCTTAACGTCCCAGACGTCCCAGACGTCCTAGATGTCCCATATGGCCTTAACGTCCCAGACGTCCCTGACGTCCTAGATGTCCCATATGTCTTTAACGGCCCAGACGTCTTAGATGTCCTATACGTACCTAACGTCCCAGACGTCCCAGATGTCCCATATGTCATATATGTCCCTAATGTCCCAGGCGTCCCAGATGTCCCATATGTCCCTAATGTCCCAGGCGTCCTAAATGTCCCATATGTCCTTAACGTCCCAGACGTCCCAGACGTCCTAGATGTCCCACATGTCCTTAACGTCCCAGACGTCCCTGACGTCCTAGATGTCCCATATGTCTTTAACGTCCCAGACGTCTTAGATGTCCTATATGTCCCTAACGTCCCAGACGTCCCAGACGTCCCAGATGTCCCATATGTCATATATGTCCCTAATGTCCCAGGCGTCCCAGATGTCCTATATGTCCCTAATGTCCCAGGCGTCCTAGATGTTTCATATGTCCCTAACGTCCAAGACGTCCTAAATGTCCCATATGTCCCTAACGTCCCAGACGTCCCAGCTGTCCAGTATGTCCCTAACGTCCCAGACGTCCCAGACGTCCCAGATGTCCCATATGTCCCATATGTCCCTAATGTACCAGGCGTCCCAGATGTCCCATATGTTCCATATGTCCCTAATGACCCAGGCGTCCTAAATGTCCCATATGTCCTTAACTTTCCAGACGTACCAGACGTTCTAGATGTCCCATATGTCCTTAACGTCCCAGACGTCCCAGATGTCCCATATGTCCCTAACGTCCCAGACTTCCCAGATGTCCCATATGTCCCATATGTCCCTAATGTCCCAGGCGTCCTAAATGTCCCATATGTTTTTAACGTCCCAGACGTCCCAGACGTCTTAGATGTCCCATATGTCCTTAACGTCCCAGACGTCCCAGATGTCTCATATGACCCTAACGCCCCAGACGTCCCAGATGTCCCATATGTCCTATATGTCCCTAATGTCCCAGGCGTCCTAGATGTTTCATATGTCCCTAACGTCCAAGACGTCCTAAATGTCCCATATGTCCCTAACGTCCCAGACGTCCCAGCTGTCCCGTATGTCCCTAACGTCCCAGACGTCCCAGACGTCCCAGATGTCCCATATGTCCCATATGTCCCTAATGTACCAGGCGTCCCAGATGTCCCATATGTTCCATATGTCCCTAATGACCCAGGCGTCCTAAATGTCTCATATGTCCTTAACTTTCCAGACGTACCAGACGTTCTAGATGTCCCATATGTCCTTAACGTCCCAGACGTCCCAAATGTCTCATATTTCCCTAACGTCCCAGACGTCCCAGATGTCCCATATGTCCCATATGTCCCTAATGTCCCAGGCGTCCTAGATGTTCTATATGTCCCTAACGTCCCAGATGTTCTAAATGTCCCATATGTTCCTAACGTCCCAGACGTCCCAACTGTCCCGTATGTCCCTAACGTCCCAGACGTCCCAGACGACCTACATGTCCCATATGTCCTTAACGTCTCAGACGTCCCAGATGTCCCATATGTCCCTAACGTCCCAGACGTCCCAGATGTACCATATGTCCCATATGTCCTTAATGTCCCAGGCGTCCCAGATGTCCCATTTGTCCCATATGTCCCTAATGTCCCAGGCGTCCTAAATGTCCCATATGTCCTTAACGTCCCAGACGTCCCAGACGTCCTAGATGTCCCATATGGCCTTAACGTCCCAGACGTCCCTGACGTCCTAGATGTCCCATATGTCTTTAACGGCCCAGACGTCTTAGATGTCCTATACGTACCTAACGTCCCAGACGTCCCAGACGTCCCAGACGTCTCAGATGTCCCATATGTCGTATATGTCCCGAATGTCCCAGGCGTCCCAGATGTCCCATATGTCCCTAATGTCCCAGGCGTCCTAAATGTCCCATATGTCCTTAACGTCCCAGACGTCCCAGACGTCCTAGATGTCCCACATGTCCTTAACGTCCCAGACGTCCCTGACGTCCTAGATCTCCCATATGTCTTTAACGTCCCAGACGTCTTAGATGTCCTATATGTCCCTAACGTCCCAGACGTCCCAGACGTCCCATATGTCATATATGTCCCTAATGTCCCAGGCGTCCCAGATGTCCCATATGTCCCATATGTCCCTAATGTCCCAGGCGTCCTAAATGTCCCATATGTCCTTAACGTCCCAGACGTTTCAGACGTCCTTGATGTCCCATATGTCCTTAACGTCCCAGACGTCCCAGACGTCCCAGATGTCCCATATGTTCTATATGTCCTTAATGTCCCAGACGTCGCAGATGTCGCATATGTCCCATAAGTCCCTAATGTCCCAGGCGTCCTAAATGTCCCAACAACCAACTGAATACAAGGATTTAAGACCAATTAGTATTTTGCCTGTAATGTCCAAAATTATAGAAAAAGCAATGGCACTTCAGTTGCGTCAACACATTGAAAGGTACAGGATACTACCTGAGTGCCAATCTGGCTTTGGACCAGGATACAGTTGTTCCACAGCTCTAATCAACATAATCGACGATATAATAGGTGCAATCGATCGGGGTAGACTAACTGTGTTGATACTGTTGGATTTCAGCAAAGCATTTGACACGCTTGATCATGATATACTAAAATCGATTTTACACTATATTGGGTTTGAGTTATCAGCCATAAATATCTTTAACGCATACTTATCGCAAAGAATGCAGAGAGTTTGCCTTGATGGGATTCTATCTGAACCCGCATTGGTTTCGACTGGTGTACCACAGGGGTCCATATTAGGGCCAATTTTATTTACTATATATACATGTCACTTAATGGAAAATGCTCTTCAACATTGTCAGTATCATTTATATGCCGATGATACGCAGGTCTACTTGTCCTTCCCACCAGAAAGTGTAGATTCCGCCATTAGTAAAATAAATGAAGATCTACAAAACCTTGCAGATCAATCTAAACTACATTCGTTATCGTTGAATCTAACTAAAACTAATGTTATGCTGTTTGGTGGGAAGAATGATAGGGCTCTTGTGTTTGACAATGTAAAACTATATTTAAATGACACCCTCCTGCTCTTGAAGGACGAGGCAACCAGTCTCGGAGTTGTTCTCGATCACGCTCTGAGATTTAAAACACATATACGGAATTGAATAGGCAAAGCTTACTGCGCTTTAAAACTTATTTACGCCAACAGATATGTATTAAACAAAAACCTTAAAGTAATGCTATGTAATTCCTTAGTACTGTCTCGATTTAATTATGCTGATACCTTGTACGCTCACTGCATTGATGCAGAAGATTGTAGGAGGATACAGCTTGTTCAAAATAATTGTTTAAGATTGATTTACGGGATAAAGAAATACGAAAGAATAACATACAAATTAAAAGAAACTAACTGGCTTAATATGACAAAACGTAGAGAAATTCATTATTCTGTTTTGTATTACAAAATACTTATCACCAAGGTTCCACCATATCTCAGTCGCAAAATAACTTACCGAACAGATATTCATAATCTTAATCTTAGATATAGAGGGATAATATCTATGCCCAATCATAGTACGTCAATGTTTCAGAGGAGTTTTTCATATAACATTTGCAAATTTTTTAACAAATTACCCTCAAAATTTAAGGGATTATCGGTAGGTAAATTTAAAAGAGATTTGAAGGAATGGTTGATGGAGCGGGATGTCTAGGTGGGCTACTATACTCTGGATGTGTGTACATTTATGTACATATGTAACATTTTAAATACTGCGGAATATGTAATATGTATAATATATTTTGTTATAAGGGGGTATAGCCCATACATACTTTTTTGTGACCGCAATCAAAGAGTTAACAATTGTATTGTGTTCTTTTTTTATTATAATTTTGTTGTTGTTATCTTTGGATCATATCTAGGGAAGTGGAAGAACAGTAACGTCGACCGTTACTGAACTTTTTCCAATTATCCGATTTATATGTTTTGTTTTCATTTTGTAATATCTGGACACATTCTTAAGTTGGATAATAAATTCCTTTATTATTATTATTATTATTATTATATGTTCTTAACGTCCCAGACGTCCCAGACGTCCTAAATGTCCCATATATCCCTAACGTCCCAGACGTCTCAGCTGTCCCGTATGTCCCTAACGTCTCAGACGTCCCAGATATCCCATATGTCCCTAACGTCCCAGACGTCCCAGATGTCCCATATGTCCTTAACGTCCCAGACGTCCTAGATGTCCCATATGTCCTTAACGTCCCAGACGTCCCAGATGTCCCATATGTCCCTAACGTTCCAGACGTCCCAGATGTCCCAAATGTCTTATATCTCCCTAATGTCCCAGGCGTCCCAGATGTCCCATATGTCCAATATGTCCCTAATGTCCCGGGCGTCCTAAATGCCCCATATGTCCCTAACGTCCCAGACGTCCCAAATGTCCCATATGTCGTTAACGTCCCAGACGTCCCAGATGTCCCATATGTCCCCAACGTCCCAGACGTGCCAGATGTCCCATATGTCCCATATGTCCCTAATGTCCCAGACGTCCTAAATGTTCCATATGTTTCTAACTTCCCAGACGTCCCAGCTGCCCCGCATGTCCCTAACGTCCCAGACGTCCCAGACGTCCTAGATGTCCCATATGTCCTTAACGTCCCAGACGTCCTAGATGTCCTATATGTCCCTAACGTCCCAGACGTCCCAGATGTTCCATATGTCTCATATGTCCCTAATGTCCCAGGCGTCCTAGATGTTGCATATGTCCCTAACGTCCCTTACGTCCTAAATGTCCCATATGTCCCTAACGTCTCAGACGTCCCAGATGTTCCATATGTCCCTAACATCCCAAACATCCTAGATGTCCCATATGTCCTTAACGTCCTAGACGTACCAGATATCCCATATGTCTCTAACGTCCCACACGTAACTGATGTCCCATATGTCCCATATGTCCCTAAGGTCCCAGGCGTCCCAGATGTCCCATATGTCCCATATGTCCCTAATGTCCCAGGCGTCCCAAATGTCCCATATGTCCTTAACGTCCTAGACGTCCCAGACGTCCTAGATGTCCCATATGTCCTTAACGTCCTAAACGTCCCAGATGTCCTATATGTCCCTAACGTTTTAGACGTCCCAGACGTCCCAGATGTCCCATATGTCCCATATGTCCCTAATGTCCCAGGCGTCCTAGATGTCCCATATGTTCCATATGTCCCTAATGACCCAGGCGTCCTAAATGTCCCATATGTCCTTAACTTTCCAGACATACCAGACGTTCTAGATGTCCCATATATCCTTAACGTCCCAGACTTCCCAGATGTCCCATATGTCCCATATGTCCCTAATGTCCCAGGCGTCCTAAATGTCCCATATGTTTTTAACGTCCCAGACGTCCCAGACGTCTTAGATGTCCCATATGTCCTTAACGTCCCAGACGTCCCAGATGTCTCATATGACCCTAACGCCCCAGACGTCCCAGATGTCCCAGATGTCCCATATGTCCCTAATGTCCCAGGCGTCCTAGATGTCCCATATGTTCCATATGTCCCTAATGACCCAGGCGTCCTAAATGTCCCATATGTCCTTAACTTTCCAGACATACCAGACGTTCTAGATGTCCCATATATCCTTAACGTCCCAGACTTCCCAGATGTCCCATATGTCCCATATGTCCCTAACGTCCAAGACGTCCTAAATGTCCCATATGTCCCTAACGTTTTAGACGTCCCAGACGTCCCAGATGTCCCATATGTCCCATATGTCCCTAATGTCCCAGGCGTCCTAGATGTCCCATATGTTCCATATGTCCCTAATGACCCAGGCGTCCTAAATGTCCCATATGTCCTTAACTTTCCAGACATACCAGACGTTCTAGATGTCCCATATATCCTTAACGTCCCAGACTTCCCAGATGTCCCATATGTCCCATATGTCCCTAACGTCCAAGACGTCCTAAATGTCCCATATGTCCCTAACGTCCCAGACGTCCCAGCTGTCCCGTATGTCCCTAACGTCCCAGACGTCCCAGACGTCCCAGATGTCCCATATGTCCCATATGTCCCTAATGTACCAGGCGTCCCAGATGTCCCATATGTTCCATATGTCCCTAATGACCCAGGCGTCCTAAATGTCTCATATGTCCTTAACTTTCCAGACGTACCAGACGTTCTAGATGTCCCATATGTCCTTAACGTCCCAGACGTCCCAAATGTCTCATATTTCCCTAACGTCCCAGACGTCCCAGATGTCCCATATGTCCCATATGTCCCTAATGTCCCAGGCGTCCTAGATGTTCTATATGTCCCTAACGTCCCAGATGTTCTAAATGTCCCATATGTTCCTAACGTCCCAGACGTCCCAACTGTCCCGTATGTCCCTAACGTCCCAGACGTCCCAGACGACCTACATGTCCCATATGTCCTTAACGTCTCAGACGTCCCAGATGTCCCATATGTCCCTAACGTCCCAGACGTCCCAGATGTACCATATGTCCCATATGTCCTTAATGTCCCAGGCGTCCCAGATGTCCCATTTGTCCCATATGTCCCTAATGTCCCAGGCGTCCTAAATGTCCCATATGTCCTTAACGTCCCAGACGTCCCAGACGTCCTAGATGTCCCATATGGCCTTAACGTCCCAGACGTCCCTGACGTCCTAGATGTCCCATATGTCTTTAACGGCCCAGACGTCTTAGATGTCCTATACGTACCTAACGTCCCAGACGTCCCAGACGTCCCAGACGTCTCAGATGTCCCATATGTCGTATATGTCCCTAATGTCCCAGGCGTCCCAGATGTCCCATATGTCCCTAATGTCCCAGGCGTCCTAAATGTCCCATATGTCCTTAACGTCCCAGACGTCCCAGACGTCCTAGATGTCCCACATGTCCTTAACGTCCCAGACGTCCCTGACGTCCTAGATGTCCCATATGTCTTTAACGTCCCAGACGTCTTAGATGTCCTATATGTCCCTAACGTCCCAGACGTCCCAGACGTCCCAGACGTCCCATATGTCATATATGTCCCTAATGTCCCAGGCGTCCCAGATGTCCCATATGTCCCATATGTCCCTAATGTCCCAGGCGTCCTAAATGTCCCATATGTCCTTAACGTCCCAGACGTTCCAGACGTCCTTGATGTCCCATATGTCCTTAACGTCCCAGACGTCCCAGACGTCCCAGATGTCCCATATGTTCTATATGTCCTTAATGTCCCAGACGTCGCAGATGTCGCATATGTCCCATAAGTCCCTAATGTCCCAGGCGTCCTAAATGTCCCAACAACCAACTGAATACAAGGATTTAAGACCAATTAGTATTTTGCCTGTAATGTCCAAAATTATAGAAAAAGCAATGGCACTTCAGTTGCGTCAACACATTGAAAGGTACAGGATACTACCTGAGTGCCAATCTGGCTTTGGACCAGGATACAGTTGTTCCACAGCTCTAATCAACATAATCGACGATATAATAGGTGCAATCGATCGGGGTAGACTAACTGTGTTGATACTGTTGGATTTCAGCAAAGCATTTGACACGCTTGATCATGATATACTAAAATCGATTTTACACTATATTGGGTTTGAGTTATCAGCCATAAATATCTTTAACGCATACTTATCGCAAAGAATGCAGAGAGTTTGCCTTGATGGGATTCTATCTGAACCCGCATTGGTTTCGACTGGTGTACCACAGGGGTCCATATTAGGGCCAATTTTATTTACTATATATACATGTCACTTAATGGAAAATGCTCTTCAACATTGTCAGTATCATTTATATGCCGATGATACGCAGGTCTACTTGTCCTTCCCACCAGAAAGTGTAGATTCCGCCATTAGTAAAATAAATGAAGATCTACAAAACCTTGCAGATCAATCTAAACTACATTCGTTATCGTTGAATCTAACTAAAACTAATGTTATGCTGTTTGGTGGGAAGAATGATAGGGCTCTTGTGTTTGACAATGTAAAACTATATTTAAATGACACCCTCCTGCTCTTGAAGGACGAGGCAACCAGTCTCGGAGTTGTTCTCGATCACGCTCTGAGATTTAAAACACATATACGGAATTGCATAGGCAAAGCTTACTGCGCTTTAAAACTTATTTACGCCAACAGATATGTATTAAACAAAAACCTTAAAGTAATGCTATGTAATTCCTTAGTACTGTCTCAATTTAATTATGCTGATACCTTGTACGCTCACTGCATTGATGCAGAAGATTGTAGGAGGATACAGCTTGTTCAAAATAATTGTTTAAGATTGATTTACGGGATAAAGAAATACGAAAGAATAACATACAAATTAAAAGAAACTAACTGGCTTAATATGACAAAACGTAGAGAAATTCATTATTCTGTTTTGTATTACAAAATACTTATCACCAAGGTTCCACCATATCTCAGTCGCAAAATAACTTACCGAACAGATATTCATAATCTTAATCTTAGATATAGAGGGATAATATCTATGCCCAATCATAGTACGTCAATGTTTCAGAGGAGTTTTTCATATAACATTTGCAAATTTTTTAACAAATTACCCTCAAAATTTAAGGGATTATCGGTAGGTAAATTTAAAAGAGATTTGAAGGAATGGTTGATGGAGCGGGATGTCTAGGTGGGCTACTATACTCTGGATGTGTGTACATTTATGTACATATGTAACATTTTAAATACTGCGGAATATGTAATATGTATAATATATTTTGCTATAAGGGGGTAGAGCTCATACATACTTTTTTGTGACCGCAATCAAAGAGTTAACAATTGTATTGTGTTCTTTTTTTATTATAATTTTGTTGTTGTTATCTTTGGATCATATCTGGGGAAGTGGAAGAACAGTAACGTCGACCGTTACTGAACTTTTTCCAATTATCCGATTTATATGTTTTGTTTTCATTTTGTAATATCTGGACACATTCTTAAGTTGGATAATAAATTCCTTTATTATTATTATTATTATTATTATTATATGTCCTTAACGTCCCAGACGTCCCAGACGTCCTAAATGTCCCATATATCCCTAACGTCCCAGACGTCTCAGCTGTCCCGTATGTCCCTAACGTCTCAGACGTCCCAGATATCCCATATGTCCCTAACGTCCCAGACGTCCCAGATGTCCCATATGTCCTTAACGTCCCAGACGTCCTAGATGTCCCATATGTCCTTAACGTCCCAGACGTCCCAGATGTCCCATATGTCCCTAACGTTCCAGACGTCCCAGATGTCCAAATGTCTTATATCTCCCTAATGTCCCAGGCGTCCCAGATGTCCCATATGTCCAATATGTCCCTAATGTCCCGGGCGTCCTAAATGCCCCATATGTCCCTAACGTCCCAGACGTCCCAAATGTCCCATATGTCGTTAACGTCCCAGACGTCCCAGATGTCTCATATGTCCCCAACGTCCCAGACGTGCCAGATGTCCCATGTGTCCCATATGTCCCTAATGTCCCAGGCGTCCTAGATATTCCCTAACGTGCAAGACGTCCTAAATGTTCCATATGTTTCTAACTTCCCAGACGTCCCAGCTGTCCCGCATGTCCCTAACGTCCCAGACGTCCCAGACGTCCTAGATGTCCTATATGTCCCTAATGTCCCAGGCGTCCTAGATGTTGCATATGTCCCTAACGTCCCTTACGTCCTAAATGTCCCATATGTCCCTAACGTCTCAGACGTCCCAGATGTTCCATATGTACCTAACATCCCAAACATCCTAGATGTCCCATATGTCCTTAACGTCGTAGACGTACCAGATATCCCATATGTCTCTAACGTCCCACACGTAACTGATGTCCCATATGTCCCATATGTCCCTAAGGTCCC